>CAIGRH010174478.1:0-11544 GCA_903798295.1 Fraxinus nigra | reverse complement strand
CATTAATATCTAATGGAATACAATACGTGCCTATCAGCCCATTTCTAACATATTCATTGTTATCTTATTTATTTGTATTTTTTTTTACTTTAATTCTTTTGGGATAGTTGTGTCTCGTAAGGCTTTCTCGTAGGTTTGAAGGTCGGGTGGGTCTATTCGAGTATTTTAATACTCGAAATCTCCCATTATACTACTAATATTTCGAAAAATAGATTCATTCGAATTCTTGTAATTATTGTAATCAAACCCGAATCGCGAGTTCGGCTTCGAGTTCGATTCTACTCATAATATTTTTTTTATATACATTGAATAAACATTTCCATATAGACTATTTCGATACGTATATTTAACTCGGAGAAAATCTATGTAAGAAATTTTCAAGAAGCTGAGAAATTTAGATACATTACTCAAAATAGTGGAAATTAAAAACCACGAAAAGATGAGGAAATTAAAACATAAAAAATAAAATTACAGATTGAGAAGAAATGACTTTTCTCAATAAATCTAGTTCAAGCCATAAATGAGGCACGCTAGAGCATATACTTTAATTATGGAGAATACTTAAATTAATCTACTTTGAAAACGAACTGACATAAAAATACTAACAATTTACGTAATTATATAGTATCTAGAAATTATAGTCCACGTATTTAACTCGTTCTATTTTAGTAAAAAGAAAAATATGTATGTATTTCAAAAGAGAATCTAGAACTCGAGATAACCAAAAAGATAAACCACAGCCTAAATTACACACTCTCTCTCTCTCTCTCTCTCTCTCTCTCACACACACACACACACACAAAAAGTTAATTGCCACGTGTTATAAAAACTAAAAAATCACATAAACTTGTAGACAGTGCAAGAAAATAAATAGCTCGAATTCAAAGAATGAACAATTTGATTCATTAACTTATACTGCAACCCTAGCTTTGACTTTTTAATTCATAGAAAAAGCTCAAATTGTAAATATTAGCGTGTACTATTATTTGAAATGTAACAATCTAATGTAAGGCGAGATACGAAAAATAAGAGTCAGTCATGATTTCTAAAGGGTTAGAGTTTAGAGAATTAAACAAATTATTACCCAAATTATAGTTTTGTATTTTACATTTTCTACACAACCTACAAATTGTAAAATATAAAAATTGGTATAAAAAATTGATTACTTCGATTACCCACGATTCTAATTCTGGAACCAAGAACCGGTCCGAACTCGATTATCGATTCTGTGTTTCAGTTCCTAATTTATTATTTTTGGAACTCAGATGTTCGGTTTCGATTAAAATGTCTAGATCTACTTCTCGTTAGGGTTTGCAATTTAAATTATACTTAGGACTTTGTTTTTTTTTATTTGGATTAAATATACAATTTTTTTTTAAAAAAAAATCAGTATTTTGCGGAATCAATAAAATTAGGGTGCTCTCTTTATTTGTTCGTTAAAGCAAAGATATCAAGCACGCGGACGCCAATGTTATAATCATTTTTATTAAAGGCATGATATGTGGTTATTTTGATAGATAGTTATGTCGAAACTTAAACTCAATTTTGATATTATTCTAAATTAATTATGTTAAATCACACCTAAAAGTTTAAACACTTAATAAAAAAATATAGTTATATATATAAATTTAGTGCGTGTTCGGTAATTAGTAGAGATTAAAATCGGATTAAAATTGAAAAACTAGCCATTATTGTTGACTTTTATTAGACGAGTGAAATTCAATAACGACTATATTTTCAATTTTAATTGGATTTTAAGCACGACCGAGCACGCCCTTAATTTTGAACTATAACAAGATATCAAGTATTTAAAAACTACGATATATTCAAATTTAACGAGTCTTGTGGATGAGGATCTTCTCGTAGAAATCTGTACTACAGTATTTAAATCTTCTTAGTAATAAACTTACTTTTCCCGAAATTAAGTCTCAACTTATATTACATAAAAAATTAAAAATAAAAACTTAAGTACAACAGTATATTTAGCTAAGCATAAATTTAAAAAAAAAAAAAAAAGTTACTTTTTTATTCTCAAACCTATTTAGAAAACTTACTTTTTATGCCTTGTTTTTTTTGTAAGGAAAGTTACTCATTTGAAAGTAACTCTTTTTAGCTTAATTTAAAAGTAATTCTTACCTCAAAAGTAAATAAATTACTAATCTTAAAATTTCATCATTTAAAAATATCTATTATCCGCTCATGAATGAACTTTTAAAGTTTAGGCGAACAGGTAAAATATACCTTCCAAAAATGTAAAGATTTATTCTAGAAAAGTAATTGTTTTTTTGAACTAAAAGTTCCTTTATATTTTTGGCAAAAAAATAAAATAAAAAATAAACCTGTTTAACTTAGATGATAAAACATGATCCTCCTAATCCACAATTTTAGTATTTTTTGCCGTTCACAACGATTTTAATTAATTGTAGTTTGTTTTACCTTCTAAAAACATTATTTCCTATTACACGAGTTAAAAGCTCGAATTTACCTTCTCTTTTACTCGTTTTAGTTTGTTGTTCTCTATACTCAAAAAAATTGAATGATGACCCATTATGTGTGTTTAAAAATTTTGTTCTTTTTAATATTATATTTACGTAGAGTTTTAAATTGAACATATCATCCATGACGTCATTCAAAAGGACTTATCAGCACGAAGATTCAAGAAATGAATAATCTAACATTATCCTAGTGAAATGTGCTTGGATTTGACCTCGTGTAATAGGTCGAGCTCAATATAATTTAACCTAGTTTGAAGTTAATGTTTCCAACCTTTTACCTAAAGAAAATAAAAGAAGTACATCAGCGTTTCTAGTTGCAACTCAATTCAAGGAAGATAATGGAAAAGTGGTCCCAAAGATTTTAGATAAACCCTAGCAGGCTGATGTCCTTAACTTTGGCAAAAGAAGATTGATTTCAGACTAGCTAGTAAAGTACGTATTAGCATGCCTTGTACGTACCAAAGTCACGTTTTGCTAGGTTCAAGTTTGTGGAAAATCCTAACCCTTGTTTTCTGGAAATTGATAATCTAATTTGACTAATTATCTGATTAATTAGAAGATTGATTTCTGCTCTATATATGTGCGTGTGAGATAGAGATCGAGATCGAGATCGAGATCGAAACCAAACCGCATGGAGTGTTAAATCGAATGTGATTGAGACGCAAATCAATAGTGAAAAGAAATAAGGAATTAAAAGACACGATCAACTTGTTATAGAAATAATCGAAGCTTCTTTGATAATTGGATAATTATGTGTAACCGAATTCTATTATACGAAACTATGGACTAGAAACTTAATTGTGAATGCAATAATCATGAAAATAAATATAGAAACACAACAAGCATTAAAACATAAATTAAAGGAGCCACGAAGAACAGTAACTAGAATGCAACAAACAAAATACTACCTTAAGAAAGAAAGAATCAAATACTCAAAACACTTGGGGAGAAGAGGGATTGGGAACCAACTTTTCTAAAGATGAAAGAATAACCTTAAGCAAGGACAGAAAGGAAAAGCTGCTGATCACACAACAACTGAGTAGAGAGATATGAAGTAGATGATGACGATGATATAATATCAACGAATTAGGGTTCCATTTCAAAAGGTTAACCTGACCCAAACTTCCTATAAGCCCGGCCATTATCTATCCCATGTCTAACCAATGTGGGATTTAGTTCACACTTTTCCGACGCTAATAGGGGCAAAACCAGGCAAGCATATCAGAGCCATGTGCCATTATGAGCAAATATAGAGGAGTCTTGGAATGCAAAGTCACAAAAAAAAAAAAGAACCACATTGCCTGCCACCATGGCACACTACCAGAAGATAACCATCAAATAGAAAAAACAAACAAGCCAAAAATGAATACTAATGCAGGGGGACTCCAGCAAAAGGAAAAAATAAAATAAATTAAAATTGTTTTCAAGATCTGACTGTTAATAAGGAAAACAAATATGTACAAGTTTCAATAATTCAATATTAAGGCACCAATTACAGAGGAAGAATGGTGATGTTTGAGTTTTTGATTAGGCTGGAAAAAAGGCTGCTAAAAGCCTATCTTCCCTCAACTGCAAACTATGTTTACAGCTAATCGACTATTTTTGAGGACAAGGACTACACACAAAGAAAATCATGAATTTGCAATTTTTGTATATGCAGCTGATTACATAGAAAACAATACTCTATTGTACTTATATATGGTTACAAATAGCTATTTAAGAGCAATAATACTCACATAAAAATCTTTAACATTTATTCAGATGCTATGCCTGAAGATGCAAATTCTTTCTTTTTTTTTTCCACTACGAATTAATCATATTTTACTCTCTTTAGTTTTTAAGAATTACAAAATCAACCCAGAATTACTTAGGGTATATATTGGAGTTCAGAAAACAATATGGCAATTGAGACGTAACCCTTGTTTGGACTCCGTTTTTTCCAAAATACATTTTTTCAAAACTTATTTTCAACTATACATCCTCCCATAAAATAATATTACAAGTAAACTTAACACTTTTACTTATTTTTCAACCGTATATCCTCGAAAAAATCACTATTCTAAAACACATTTTCTCCTAAAATCGCATTACAATGGCAAGACCCCAGATACGAGGCTTAAAGTCAGAGATTAAATTTGCAACCTAAGAGTGATATTTCAATCCAGTTTGACTTAAAAGGTGAACGATCGGACGACGAAGCTGAGAAAGAGGGGTCAAAAACATTAGGTAAACAATTGGATGATGTAGATCTCTATATATTAGCCTTATTTCCTTCTGATGGATACTCTTTTGAGTTTTGGGTGAAGGGCAAAGAAGCTAGTACAGATTTAGAGAGAGATCCGATTTACAATTTCTCAATGTAAATAATCAATGGAGAAAATGCATTTCAGAACTGTAGAGCAAGTTCTGTGTGATAGGGTTTCATTATTTTATAACCATGTACGCTATTTCTTAAGAGAAAAATGGATCAGAATTTCTGGACGATTGAAACTGTGATGCAGAGAAGTGCAGATGAATAGTTAATAGGCTTACACAAGTGACCCTGTGCTCCAATCTTGTCTATGCTATATCCATCAATCATACTTTCGTAAATCAAAAATAAGTACTGCAATCCCCAATCTTCAAAACTACAGGAAATTACATATATAATCGATATAACTATGGATGCAACAAGGTACATGGTTTCCTTTGATCCCAAAAATTTCAAGAAAAACGAGGATTCAGAAACAGCTAGAAGTTTGAAAAGTTACCTCGAAGATACTTTTCACAGTTCATTCATGGCGGGGGAAATCTTAAACAATATTTACTAATCTCTTACTTCGGATTGGCAGATGAGCTTTCGCCCTTGTCAAGTATTTGGAACTTTAATGGGGCAAAAGTGTCTGGCTGCGGGCCGAGCTCGTAGCTCGTTACTTCATCTTTCTCTTCACTGCTTGAGGCTTTGTTTTGTTCAGACTTCTGTCTTTCAAACTCTCTGAACTTGTGCAAGTACCTTAACATAACCTGAGAGAAGTTATCAAACCCTAATGAATTGAGAGCCCAACAAATGTCATCTCCGTTCACTGTTTTTCGATTCTCCTTGTGACACTTGTCTGTTGCTTCACTGGTTACAAAACTTAAAAACTCTGTCACACATTCTTGCATTGTTTCTTTGGCTTCTTTCGAAATTTTGGCATTCCGGGGGAGTATGTATTTCATAATCCGCCCTACATTAGCTATTGGAAGCAATTTATCTTGCTCCTCAACCATTTACAAACAGAAACAGATGTTATAAATGCAAACACAGTATGTTTCTAGTAACTTCTTTATAGCACCGCGGTACATGACATACACGTGTGTAATAATTGTATGTGGTAAATATTTTTTGGTAATTCTAATTATCTGAAATTCTCATGTAGATGTAATTAAGCTAGATGAGGATGCAAAAGCACCATCATGGATGGGAGGCATAAGGCATATGTCTTGTCAATGACCCTAATATAAAGTGACTTGTTATTAATTGGACCAAAAAATAAACAATCTGATTGAAGAATCCACCATAATTCAAATTAGAAGCCGGTTTTTTGGAATGAAATGACTTCTGAAAACCGGAAACCCTGAAAAGGTTTACTCTGAATGGTGGATGTGTGGTCCCCCCTTGTCAATAATCTCCAAGCTTTAACACTCCCAATATGTTCTTAATCTTGATTATAATATTGTTAGTACAGTCTAAAATGAATGGACTGCATTGGTGCACGTTTGCTTGTTCTCTAATGGATACGAATCCAACCAGTAGTTAGAAACCCTAGTTTTCGATTGGCTTTACACGCTTAACTTTGTTAAGAATCAATCAAATTCTTGAGCCATGGAATCTTATTCGTATATGTTGAAACTAAACGAGGTTATATGACACGATATAAAATATTGATCTTAATAAGAAGAATACAATAATTTAATGGGAAAATT
The DNA here is from genome assembly GCA_903798295.1 of Fraxinus nigra. NCBI lineage: Eukaryota > Viridiplantae > Streptophyta > Magnoliopsida > Lamiales > Oleaceae > Fraxinus > Fraxinus nigra. The sequence goes on along the minus strand of CAIGRH010174478.1, from coordinate 5,104 downwards.
GCAGCCGCGATACCAAAGCTTTCACTTTTTTACCAACTTTGTCCAAACCTTTTATTTGTACCACCCACTGTACCAAACCTTTAAACAATTCGTAATTACAGTACTTATTGACGGTTTCCGTCCGTTTAACCACGAAAATCGTTAGTTGAACACAGAATTCAAAAAAATAATAATAATTTTCACCAATTAGATAAGGGCAATTTTGGAATTACGCTATTTCCCTTTTAAAATGAAAAAACGCCAGTTACACTCTAATCCATCATCAATTATGGAACCTGTGAAAACCCACGAAGAAGAAGATGAAATTCAATCAAATTTTGGAGCCCATATTCGAGGCTTACTTCCCCAACTTGTATACGATAAGCGTGCACCCTGAAATCCCCATTTGCGCTATGAAACAATGCAATTACAAGCTGTGTGTATATTTTGTTGTACAGTACTGGAAAATGTGAAAACTTTGCATGAGTTGATAACTTGGAAGTTATCGTGCTGTGTAATCGATCGTTCTGTACATGTGCATTGCTCGAACAAAGAAGGGTTGGGGCTTGATTTTTTTTTCGTTTTCCATTTTTCAGGAGAAAATACAAAGTATTTTAGTATATGCCTACATCATGGGGGAACTTTAATAGATTTCTGCTTGACAATGCCATGAAGATTATGGGATATTTTGGTAGAGTCAGATATCTGTACAAGATGGAAAAGAGAAGGATTAGTGAGGCATCATTCTGGTTGGTGAAAGATTCAGATTTCATGAATGTGTTGAAGTGGCTTGGTGAAAAGAGGATTGCTGAAGTGTATTGCTTGCCTATGGTTGAGGTATTAGAGTTGCCATGGTATGGAGATATTTTTGTGGTTGATTGTGACTGGGGAGGAGTTGCTAAATGTTGAAGAGTTTAGTGGGCATGAGGCACCAGTGGTCGAGGAGCAATCATGCTATGCTGTTGAGAGTTATGATGATTCATTAGAAGGTGATGAGTCATACATTGTCGAAGAAGGAGATGATTTGCAGCATGGTCAATCAGAAGTAGATGCTGGTGAAACTGATGTTTATGCTGATGAAACTCATGTGCTGCATAGTGAATCAGATGTGAATGCTGGTGAACCTGGAGTGCAGCATGATCAATCAGAGGTGCAGGCTGCACAAACTGAAATGGAACGTGGTGAATCATTAGTGCAGTCTGAGGACAATGAAGTGCAGCAAGGTGAACCACATTGTGATGTGCTACCAGAAGAAACTGAGGTGCAACGGAGTGTACCAGAACAACCGAAAGAAACTGAAGCACATATTGACACTGAAACAGATGAATATGTAGAGGGTTATTTGGAGGATTTCCATGACTCGAAGTATGAGCAGGAAGAAAATATACCAATAGATGATAATGATACAACCACATGTTTCAGGTTGAGTGAAGAGTTTGGGATTGATATAAATAGTAGAATGAGTGAATAGGATGGTAAGGCAGCTCCTGAAGAAGAAGTTGGAATAGATTATGATGACTCAGATGAGTTTATGAGCTTATCTAGTGACAATGAGGGTGATGGATCATCTGCCAGGAGCATGAATAAGTGCTGGTTTAACCCTGCCACTGATATGGATGATCCAAAGTTCGAGTTAAGGATGAAGTTTAACAATGTCAAGGTTTTAAGGGCTGCAATTGTTCAGTACTCAGTTAAAAATTCCAGGTAACTCAAATATGTGAAAAATATAAAAACACAACTGAGAGTTAGATGTCAGGAGAACTACCCTTGGGTGTTTTATGCATACCAGCAACCAGATAAGAACCTTAGAATAAACACCTTCAGAGATGAGCACACATGCACCATGGTATATCAAAATAAAAGGGTGAATGCAGGTTATCTGGCAAAAAAATACATTAGAAAGTTTAGGTCTGATCCCAACATGCCAATGAGTAGTTTTGTGGAAACGGTGAAAGAAGATTGCATGTATGAGATTTCAAAGTATCAGTTCTACATGACAAGATCCAAATGTGCAAAAGTGGTGCATGTGATTGCAGCTGAGCAGTACAAAATTTTATGGGATTATGGAGAGAAGTTAAAGAGGACAAATCCTGGTACTACAGTGTAGATTGAAAGGTCAGGTCCTAGCTTTAAGATGGTGTATATCTGTTTACGGGCTTGTAAAGAGGGTTTTAAGGCTGGATGCAGACCAGTTGTTGGATTGGATGGTTGCTTCATAAAGTCTTCACGAGGTGGATAGTTGCTGGCAGCTGTAGGAATTGATCCTGAGAATTGTATGTTCCCCATAGCATGGGCAGTTGTTGATGTTGAGAACAAAACAAAGTAGCAATGGTTCATATAGTTGTTGGTTGATGACATAGGGATGTATAACCCTAGAGCTTGGACATTCATTCATGATAAACAAAAAGGTTTGGTGGATTGTGTAAGTCATTTATGTGAAGGGGCTGAGCATAGGTGTTGTGCAAGACATTTATACAGTAATTTCACTTTGGCACACAAAGGACTGACCCTTAAGAGCTTGTTTTGGGCTGCAGCAAGGGCCACAACTATGCCTGAGTGGAAGAATGTGATGAATGGGTTGAAAGACAATAGTGAAGATGCTTACAACTGGTTTAATGAGAAATCGCCCTCCTAGTGGAACATATCACATTTTGAAGATCATTCCAAGTGTGACATTCTTTTGAATAAAGACATTCAATTCTTCCATTGTTGTTGCTAGAGAGAAGCCCATCATCTCTATGCTAGAAACAATAAGACATCAACAAATGATAAGAATGAATGCGAAAAGGGAATCAGCACAGAAGTGGGATCATGCATTCGGGCCAAGGGTAATGAAAATCATTGAGAATGCTAAGAGTAATGTGAGATACTTGAAAGCATACTACACACGTAGTCATAAGTTCAAGATAACCAGCAGAGATGGGTTGAGGTGGAGTGTTGATTTGACAAAACATGATTGTGCATGCAGAAAATGGCAGCTGATTGGAATGAATGTCCCCATGCAATATCGGCATGTTATCAAAGGAAATAGGCATATATGACTACATCGATCCCTGTTACAGCAAGGAAAAATACCTCATGTGTTACTCCCCAGTAATCCAACCTATGTCAAGGCTAGAGCTATGGTGGAGCTGGGAAAGTACCCTTTGAATGAACCGCAGAAGAAAAAATAGGCTGACAGACCAAAAAAGGTGAGAAAGAGGTCACAGAAGGAGCCACCTGCAGGAATGAAGTTAGGACGGAGTGGCATAAAGATGACGCGTAAACGATACGGGGGATTTGGACATAACAAAAGAAGTTACAATAGATCGTTGCCTGGTGAAGCTAGTTCACAACAACAACCAAAAGCAAGCACCGAACTGGAGTCTCAACAAGATACACAGTCAAGTGCGTCAAAGGGAAAGAAAAGAGCACTATCTGGAACAACTTCAAAGTCAAGGCTAAAGAAGACCAAGACTCAAGGATCGAAATCTTGAACACGATGTGTTTTTTCCTCACTTTTTTTTGCTGGAAAGTAAACTTATTTTGTCAATGTTATCAAATGATTTTATAAAGTGAACTATAATTATTTTGGCAATGCTGCACTTGTTCAAATGTGGAATGGAATTGAAAGCATATGCAGCAAATCTTGTTATTTCATGTTTTTTTGGACTGGCAAATCTTGTTATTTCATTTTTTTTCTGGACTGTTAATGTTGAATTCATTGCATTACACTAGTGTTACTTGGTTTTCAGCGAAATTTTGTGTCAAAAATGTTGGTATTCGTTACGCAACGATTACCAAAATGTTGGTACTAATGGTGCATTGGTAACCAAATGTTTGGTACTTTCACTGCAACTACACTAAAAGGTTTAGTACTTTCATTGCAACTATGACAAATCTATTGCACTATATACGAAACGTTTGGCACATGCTGCGAACTTTAACTTCTTATTAAACAAGAGTAGAAACAGAAATAGATGTGTGAAAAGTGAGCACCATCTAGAACACAGTCAAAAATGGGCACTTCATTTGAAGGAAAATGGCACATTACACGACCACATTTATATACACGTTTCACAGCATATAACGCAAAAATCCCAACGCCTAAACACTAAGCCTAAAGTTCTGAAACTAAAAACGTCCATCCCACAAACCCAGCCGGAACACATATGTACAAACCCATTTTACAAACACACCGTACACAAAGCCGAACAACCATGTCTTCCACATATTTGGTCTTGTTGCTTGGAGGTTGTTAACTTCATCTTCCATTTCTCTCCTTCTCCGTAATAGACCTGGAATCAAATCCTTAGATTTCTCACACATAGGAGGGTCACACCAAACAAAATAGGTACATCCACCCAAATTTTGGCTTCGAGGACAAGTGAGAAATCTTCTTCCTGGATTCAGGTTCGTCCATGAGCTCTTCATCTGCGTTGGATTCAGGTTCGTCCATCAGCTCTTCATCTGCGCTGGGAAACCATACCTGGATACATTCATCTCCATATGAGTGATGTTCTTTCCCGAATAGCTGCGTGGGGGAGAGAAGGACATTAATAGTGATGAAAATGGAGGGAAAGTGAATAGTGCAGTGCAATAATAGATATGGAAATAGTGTAATTCTGAAATTGCCCTTGTCTATTTGGTGGAAATTAATTTTTTTTTTTTGAATTCTGATGTCAACTAATGATTTTCGTGGTCAAACGAATGGAAACCATCAATGAGTACTATAGCTGTAAATTGTTTAAAGGTTTGGTACCGCTGGCGGCACAAATCAAATGTTTGGGTACAATCTACAAAAAAGTGAAATGTTTGGTACTGCGGCTGCAATTTTCCCTTTTAATTTAACATAGAAAATTGAAGTTTTATTCAACTATAATGAAGAGAGAAATTACAATAATATTGTGCTCCTACATAATTCTAACTTGCAGTAATAAATTAACTTGTAAAGAAGAGTTTACTATTTATATATAGGTTACATGTTAAACCCTAATAATAGCTTTAAAGATTGAAATTAGGTCAAAAATCGCGTGAAATAACAAAACATAGAAAGCACCCAAACTGCGTAGGCTCGAGTGCCGTGTCAGGCGGATGACAAGTCTTGCTGAAAACTCTGTCCCGTTGCTTGAGCGTCCAACTAGCG
>CAIGRH010174471.1:0-11088 GCA_903798295.1 Fraxinus nigra | reverse complement strand
TTTCCATTGCCAAAAAAAAAAAGTAACAGAATCTGGAAATGACTTTCCCAACAAAATGGTGGGAAAGCCTTTTTCCTAAAAAGCAAGAACAGGGCGCGTGGGTGGGGGGAGGTGTAGAAAAAATTTTCTTGGCCAAAGTTGTGCAATCAAACTCAACATTTCCATTTTCCATGGAATTTGTTGTGTATCAAACACAACCTTAGGGAAAATTGCAACAGCAAGCCTAACCTTTCAATATGTGTCGATGGTCCCAATCCTTTGAGAAATTAGCAGTTGAGGTCCAATTGTATAAAATTCATTTGATCGTTGATTGACAAAAAAAGAAAAAAAAAAGTTAGACTTTCACTAATTTGGAATAAATTGAAATGGATAAAATAGTAACCATTTTTTTTAGGGGAAGGTGGACAATACATCCGAGAATTTATTAATATGTCTTCACTTGTGATGGAGGAATACCGTGGTTACAATTGAAATAAAACAAAGCTATAAATGGGAAAGTACCACCTCCCTTACAGTAGAAAAGTAAATCAGTAAAAGAGGAAGTACTACTTCCCTTACAATAGAAACATTACAACTATGGAAAACGAAAATAAGGCAAGCTACAATTATCCAAGCGGATGCAACCAACAGTATAAACAGGAAAACTAGAGATTGATTCTAAGAAGTCTGAACTACTTTTAGCTCCAAGTCGCGCTAGTTAATCTGCCACCTGGTTAGCTTCTCGATAAATATGCGATATATCAATAGACATAACATGAGCAATGTCCAAAATATCCTCCCAAATAAGACGAATAGATCAAGGAATGTTAGCTTGGTGATTAAACAAATGTACCACCACATTAGAATCTGTTTCTATTGCTACCCTTTCAATGCCAAGGATATAGCATATTTGAAGGCCTATTTTTAGAGTAGTTACCTCTGCTAAAATGTTGGTTCCAATCCCTAGAAAGTGATAGAACCCAAAAACAACATTTCCCTTCCAGTCCTGAAGTAATCCACCACAACTAGCTGGGCCTGGATTTCCAGCACTTGCACCATCAATATTAAGTTTATAACAACCATGTTGTGGAGGGTACCATTTAACCAAGAATGGAGTTTTTACTCGTATTGGAACCGTAGGAATGTGCAATATCTGTGAGAAATTGGAGGGAAGAGACATTTTTTTTTGTTTAAGAAAAACATTCAATTTATGTAGCCAACGTTTAACTTTAGCACAAATTTTGTGTAAGTTAACTATCTCATTCTTAAATCATGCAGAATTTCTGGCCAACTACAGTTCTCATGAAAGAAGTGGTGGGATAAGTAGAGCTAAAAGATGTTCTTGTGTTGACCTGCCAAAATGAGTATTCCAAAGTAACATTATAGACTGCCAAGAAATATTTGTAGGCACGAGGAACCCCATATAAGTTTCCAAAATATTTCCTTGCTTGAAGAGCAATAGGACTTGTAGCGAAAATATGGTATGTTGTTTCTTCATGTCCTTGTGAACAACATTGACATTTTAAAACAATAGGAACCCCACAATGCATAACAACTTTATCCACTGGAACCATATTATGCCAAAGGCGCCAACAAAAAATAAAGATTTATGGTGGCATGTTAGAGTTCCAAATGATTTTACACGGAAGGGCAAAATATTTAGTAGATCTCATAAGAGACCAAGTTGAGCTTGTAGAGAATAAACCATTGCTGGAAGGGCACCAAATTAATTTATCCTTACCTCTGCGGAGTTGGACTTGTGAACGTTGAATATCCTCCACTAAAGTTGAGCTACCCAAATAAAAAATCTTATCCAAGTTCCATTTGACATTTAAAACTACGTCATGAAGTCTTAAATTAAGAGAGTTGGTAGTCTAGCCAAGTACAAACAAACTACCCGAACCCCTCCAATTGTCGTACCAAAAAAGAGCATGACCATCTCGGATCAACCATTTGCTATGTTCTAAAATGAATGGAAAGTGATGTGAGATATGTTTCCATATAGATGAATCTTTAATACTTACAGGAATGTTGGCCATGTCAAGGTGATGACTGAGATATTTTTGTCGCAAGAAATCAGCCCAGAGAGAGTGCGAAGAAATAATCCTCCATGTCATTTTACATTGAAGCGACTTGATCACATCAAACAGACTGCGAATACCCAAACCTCCTTCCTTTTGCAGATAACAGATGTTATTCCAAGAAACTCAATGACGTTTAAAACCATCTTCAGATTTTCCCCAAAAAAGTTGGCAAAAAGAGTCTGTATCTCTTTAACGACTTTTATGGGAGGGGTGATTACAGAAAATAAATAGATAGATATGAAACTTAATACTGATTTTATCAAGCACCGGGGTGAACATGGTGGAGATAGGTTTTCCGTAATATAGAGGGACTCCAAGATAAGTAAACGGAAGAGAGTTTTCTTTGAATCCAATAGTGGTTGCAATGATACGCTTTCTAGACGTTTCCACTTGCTTGTGAACTATAAAAGAGCTCTTAGCCACATTGATTAACTGCCCAGATATCGTTTCATAACGTCGGAGAAATCCTATTAAATTATTAAGGCTACGTCGAGTTCCATTAGTAAACACCAAGAAATCATTTGCATAGATGAGGTGTGATATGAGAGAACAAGTAATAGGCACCTGATACGGAGCGATACTACCATCTTCCTGAAGTTTTGTAAGGTTCCTACTAAGAGGTTCTTTGCTGAGGATGAATAACAATGGAGATAATGGATCACCTTGCCTAAGCCCACCAGGGTGGAGTGAAAAATCCAACTAAAACACCATTAATTTTAACTGAAAACCTTGGTGAAGAAATAACATTTTTAGTAAGGGAGACCTAAGTATTTGCAAAACCAAATGCCTTTTAACACTTCTAACAGGTAGCCCCAAGAGACCCTATAAAAAGCCTTTACCATGTCTACTTTCATGATGACATTGGCGCCTCAGGAACGCTTATTCAGATTTTGAAATAACTCTTGAGCCGACGCAACATTTTCAGAGATCATTCTACCAGTAACAAAGCCACCTTAATTCATAGAGATTAATTTAGGTAAAATCAGAATCAAACAGTTGGCTACCACTTTGGATATGATTTTGTAGAATACCTGACATAAACTTATAGGTCTATAATCCTGAAATGTCTTGGGATCTTCAAATTTAGGCACCAAAGCAATGATAGAAGCCTCCACTGCATCATTCAGTTCTTTGCCCCCAAAAAATTCCTGAACTGCCGTAACATCTTCAGCTACCACTGGCTAAGCATGAATAAAAATAGAAGAAGTAAAACTATCAGGCCTCAGAGCAGAATCTTCAGAGATATCCTTAACTGCAGCAAGTACTTCAACATCAGAAACTTCCTTCAAAAGCATATCATTATCAGATGGAGTAATTAAATTTGGTATAAGAGATGTTATCTCCCTGTAATATGTTGTAGAATTATCATCAGCTTTGAGATGTTTTCTAAAGTAATCAATAGCAGCTTTCTGCATATCATCTTAGTCGGTGAGAGTCCTAGCCTCAATATTGATACTGTGAATCATAGCTTTCGATCTCTTTTGTCTAGCAGGGCATGGAAGAAGGCAGTATTCTTATCCCCACATGACAACCGTTTAATCCGTGATTGTTGTCGTTTATAAATCTTTTCATGTAGTAGCAGTCTGTCCAACTCCCCCTTTAGATCTATTAGATTAGCATCTAGAGTGTGATCAGATTGTACAATGTTTTCAATAATAAGGATTTTGTCACGAATTTCATTGATTTTCTGAAAAATATTCCCAAAGACAACTTTGTTCCAGAGTTTTAAATCAGCCTTTAATCTCTTCAGTTTATAAGACACCCGAGCTATACCAAAAAGAGAGCAATGCCTCGTCCAAGATTCTGTCACCATAGGGAGAAAAGCTGAGTATTGAAGCCACATCCTTTGAAATCTAAAGCTCACGGGCCACTTGTTATAATCTTCCTCTGTGCGTAGTAGAAGGGGTGCGTGATCAGAATGGTTTCGCTCAAGATGTACCACCATAGAGTCTGGAAAAGCTACCATCCAGTTATGGTTGACAAGTGCCCTGTCAAGACGTTCCCATAATAGCGAACCATTCCTGTTACGATGTCATGTAAACCGAGAACATACGAAAGGAACATAATATAACAAATTCTTAACAATAAATTGTACAAAATCTTGTTTAACAACTCGCAAAATTGGAGCACCTCCAAGTTTCTCCTCACCAGTTTTCACAATATTAAAATCCCCTATCAACATTACTAGCAAATTAGTAGACATGATTGGCGAAAGGGAAGACCAAGGAGTTCTCCTCAATAAATAATCATATTTAGCATACACAACCACCAATCCAATGTGACTGCAAGAAATTGATTTGTAGCTCCCAGCAATGTGAAGCTACGATTGTTAGGAAAACACAGCCAAACCTTTCCTCCACTGTCATTGGAACAGACCTGGGAGAGCCCTAACTTTCTGGCAAAATGAGAAGCTTTGTTAAAAGGTAACATAAGTTCAAGAATGGCTAAAAACAAAATATTATACTTTCTAAGAATAAATTTAAGGTGACGGGTTGTTGTAGCATTGCCAACCCCCCAGCATTCCATACTAGGAATGCACTCATCAATTAAACTGTTGTGGGTTATCTCTGACCAGCAGGTCAGAGATCGAACTGAGCTTCCTATTATGACGGTTATTGGCTCTGATAACTGGAGTATCTAAATCTGAGTGATAAACATCATCTCTCAGGTCGTAAAGTCTGATCACCACCAGTTTGCCATGGGGCCTCCCGATTTAAAGTATCAACTAGAGCATCAAAGGAATTGCTGATAGGAATGCTATCCATAGCACGAGTTGGGATCATGTTCTGGGGGGAAGCCAAAGATCCCCTTTTAACTAGATGAAAATCCCCATTTGGTGAAGCTCCTTTTTCAGCAAATATTACTTCTTTTGCTGGTTCTTTATTGAGACTTTTTTCTCCATTGTAGTTGTCCTTAATCTGGTTGTTATCTTTCATAATTGTATCATGTGCTGCAGGAGACTTAACTTCCTGTCCTACATCACGTAGCTCCTCTGTGTGTGGCTGCAGCTTCGATTTTCAGAATTGTGATTTTTCAGGCTCACTTCTACATTACCATTTTTTTCATTATCATTAGCAGCATTTAAATTCTGCTCTTTTTCTCCCTCTGCTAGTATATCTACTTTCAAAATACTTTTATTACCAGTAGGCACTGAGGTATTTATTCTAGAATATGCGTGCTTGGAGTCATATACATTGTAATGTTGTTTAATCAATCTCTTACAATCAAACTTCTCATGACCATGTAGCCTGCAATGCACACAATATTTACCACTTCTTGCCAGAACCCTTCACCATTATCTGATCCAATTCAAATAACATCCTCCATTGCAATCGAAATATCAATTTCAACACAAACTCTGGCATAGCTAGGTCTAGTAAATGTGATAGGAGGAAGATCTATATCGAAGAACTTACCAAGTGGTTTCACAATATCCTGCAGGTAAGAAAGAATACAGAAATTTAACGGAAGAAGGGGCAGCCTAATCCAAACCGGTGTGACTTGAGACTCTTTTTTAGCATTAAATTCCCTCGACCATTTGAATAACCTGAACAGTGAGCCTTTAACAGAGTGAGAGTCCCTTGTCCACGTTTTGGAGAAGTCCTCTGCATTCTGGAGTTTAATCAAGACATGTCGCGTATCAATGAAGTTGAAAATTGGAATGGCAGTTAACCCCCATTTGGTGCTGATATGATGCCGAATTACATTCGAGGGCGAGTTTTCGAGAATTTGGCAATGAGGGCAAATTGCAGAGGAGCTTCAGATCTTTGTAGTTCAAGAAGGAAAAATATCACAGCGTGCTCGTTCCGTTGTGGCTGTCTTAATGAAACAGCTACATCCATCACCAGAATCGACGAGAGCTCATGGCGAATAAAAGAAGAGGTTATTGCTGCTGCATAAGATTTTGCAATAGAAGGAGATGTGGTATTACCTTTCGAATTGGGTGCAGTAGATTCCTTATTATGGTTGGGGGGTTCAGCCATGGTGGCGGTCTAGCCCCACCAAGAGAGGCGATGGCTGTAGATCTAGGGTTGTAGCCAGAAAGTGAAGAGGAAGGTGGTGGTTATTTTAGGAAAGAAGATTTGAGTGTTTTTTAAATATTAAATGGTAACCTTAAAATACCACATTAAATAACAAAAAAAAAAAAACCGAAAAATCTGGAAAAACAAAAATGAAAACGAAAAACGAAAAAATAAGAAAAGAAATAAAAAAAAATGACCTCCACCGTACGACACCACACCAACCCACCCTTGAAAATCAACAACCACCACGACCACCCACTGCCGGCACCGACACCACCACCACCCTAACCTCAGGTCCTCAACCTTAGTTAACTAAAACAAGACGTAAACACCATCGCCCCGAAATCTCGAAACTCAGTTCCAATACTTTTTCCAAAATTATATTTTCCAACAAACCATCAACAAAATCATCAAGAAAATCTAACCCAACAGTCCGAAGAAAATCAGAAAGTGTGAAATCGACATTTGGGATTGGATGAAGTATATAGTAAGTTGACGACAGTCATTTTAGCAGAAACAAGTCAAATACAGAGTTAGTGTAGGGGGACATTCTGGAAAGGCCTCTGGTGAAGATGAGAAAGTCACAGAGTGTGAAATCTATGTTTGGGCACTTTGAAAAGGAGGAAATTGTGAAGGCAAAAACGGCCGATGTGTATAAGGGAAAGGGAAAGGGAAAGGGAGTGGAAAGTGCTAATGGGATAAATTAATCTAGAAATCAATATTTTATGGTGGCGGCGGCTGGTTTTTTAGTATATAAATACAAAGTCCACACTACTAGTACTTCATCTTTTGTATCAAATATTCATTCGATCTAATTAAGGCCAAATTATTTACCTTTTGAAGAAATGAAATCCGAATTTTCTAGATCTTTCAATCATAGCCTATACAATCCAAGATATAGAAAACATGATGCTGGAGTTTTGTTTGTCGGCAGTGGTGTTGAAGTTGACTGACGATCATGGCGAAGATAGTGATGATGGTTGATTTCAAAGGACGAGGTTGGGAAAGGGCGTAGGGTAGTGTAGGGTGGCGTGGCGAAGAAGAAGATAACTTTTTTGTTTCTTTTCTTATTTTATTTTTTTTTTCAGTTTTTTCGATTTTTTTGTTTTTTAATATGGTAGTTTTAAAATTACCATTTTTATCCCTTTCAATTTAGTAAAAAATAATCAAAGTCTACTTTTCTGGATCAACTAACGGTCCATCCATTTGGATCCAAACGGCTAATTTCTCAAAGTTTGAGACCACAGTTGGAACAAATTGTAAGTTTATGGTAAAGTTTAAAAAAAAGTGAAAGGTTAAAGATCGCTGTTGCAATTTTCTCTTAATTTTATGATAAACAAATCTTTATAAAGTTTCGAATATATTGATGAATCGAGGTAGGCAGTAACCCAATTAAATTGACAAATTCCCGGGATGGTGAGAATTATTCGAGAGGCAACAACGTCTTCAAATTATTGATTATGTGAAAAGAGCAATTCTATTTGGTACGATTGGTATCAAGTAACAATCTACATGGTAATTACATAATACTAAATGATAGATTCACTCCAATATAATGTCATATGATTTATTTTGTTGAACTTATTAAGGGTGATAATCTAAATTGTTACTCTAGTACCACTAATTTTAGATAGTATTACTCATGTGAAAATGGTGCTAAGCAGCCAATGAGTACTTATTTGACTAGTATCTTTAGGCTATTAAATGAGCAATCACTCTCTATAAAATATGATCGACCTACTATAAGTGTTATACCTTATATCCAGTCGATTTTGGACTTAAAGACTTTTAATATGATTAATGCATTATAATTATCTAAGACAAATATCTTATTTAATTGAATTATTATTTAGACAAATTAAATCAGTAGTGTTAGTAAAATTCAAGTTTTGGTAACTTTTTAATCACAAAGAGTTGTGAATGCGAAAAACAAATTACATATGTCTGAATCTTAAATTTTTTATGATCGTAAGTAATAACGAGATGACATTCTTTGTATTTGATCTCCTTTGTCTTCAACCTTTTTCCCTTTTTCTTCCATAAGAGCCCCCCTAAAATTAGGTCTTCAAGGTTGTATTTATACTACTTTCAAGTCTTGGAAGGGTTAAAGTCGTGTTGGGCCAAGAAAAGAGTTCAAAAATATCAAAAACCTATTTCTCGTACAGGTGGCGCTGCGGCGCCCATGATTCTGTTATTTTCAGCAACGTGGGCGCCACGACGCCGAATCCGGCACCGTAGCGTCTGTATTCATGTGGAAACAACATTGCACGTCTTTCAATATTTTTATCTTAACCTTTTCTCCTGATATCCGATTGCGATGATTCAAGATGCGTTGGAAAGATAACTCAAAGGGCCACAACTTTTCTTCAGACATCGTCCTCCAATTCGATCATTTACTATGTCAAACGTGAGTCTCAATATTTGACTACGAATCTGGAGCATAACTTTATAGGTTGGAAATTGATGTATGATCATACTTTGACTTCTTTCTTCATCCAATTGACTCCTAACATTCTTGAATCTTCATTTTGAGGTCCGACACAACTTTTGAGTATTTGCACTTTAGTCCTCAAACTTTGAATCTCTTACAATTTAGCCCGTTTCTCATTTTTCCCAACTTTTGTTTATTTTCTTCAATCTCACCAACCTAAATCACAACATCAAAACACTCTAAAACATTCTCAATGGTAACAAAATAATGAATTAAGTGGCATAAATATCATGAGTATGGAGCACTCATCACCCGTTGAAAATATTCCACATGTATAATTATATGAACGTCAATGACTAATCTCTAACGTTATGTAGTGGAATCGGTCATTCGACTTGAGGTCACCATAGTACTTTATATAATAATAGTCATATTTTGGTGATATTGAATGTTGTTCTACCAAGAGTCACTAATGTGACATCATTTGTGTATGTAAAAGTTGTGAATGATCAATAAATGATTTGTCGCTCTTAGATAGTAAGAGTTTATGATTTACATTTCATTCAATTATGTTGATAAAGAAATCCTTAGCAAATGTGAGTTCATAAGTCAAAAAGAGTTTCAACGTTTATCGATTTAAGAGTGAGATGAAATATATGATCAATAATCAAAATTGACACACTTATATATCTTGTTATCGATCGGTTCATATTGATGAATGGATTACAGTTTAACTGTAAATGAACAAGTTTAGTTTTGTCACACCACGTGATATTTTCATCGTATGTATTGTCATGACACATTGATGGACGTCAATTGGAATGGTGAATGTAAATTAATTAATTCAGGTGAATATGATAAATTAAAAGTAAGTTCGGATTTATCTTATTTTTGTTAGTTTTAATTTATGTTATCGACAGCGTGATGGAGAACCTAGTGGTTCACACACAAAAGAGATAACTATAAGAATGATATTATGATTAATTAATTGACAAGTGTTAGATATCTATATAATTAATTAATTAGATTATTTATTAATGTACTTAATTTAATTGATTGTATTAATTAACTTATGTACTACTTTAATTAATTAGATTAATTAAATATTGGACAAACTTATAATAAGTGGGTGAATCAAGCATACTTAATATCTATAAATATACAATTATGATTTGAGTTTTCTTAAGTTGTACAATAGCAATTGAGATTGTAATTACAATATGTCACATCTCACAATATCATAATCTTTATAGCATAAGAAAAATAAACATTAATATCTTATTCTTGTTCTCTCGTGTAAAATATCATTAGAGACCGGACAATTGGACATTGTGCCGTGGAAAAATCATGATTTATAAATACTTGCAAAGATCGTGATTGTTCCGATCAAGATTCTCTAAGGAATTTGAAAAATAAAGTTATAATTCTAATTACGATTTCTATCTAAACACAAAGAAGATCATTGAAAGGAATTGAAATTATTTTTAAATCTCGCCGCACATATATAAGTAAATTCCAAATAGTAGTATTAGAGCCGACATTGTGTTTGTTGGAAGTTGTTTTTGAATCTTGAAATCACTAGTTGATTTTTATTATTTAAAAAAAATTAAATTTCATCTTCTAAAATCTATTTTTGAAAAGAAAATAAACATTTTGGTCGAAAAAGGGTAAAAAGAAAGTAGGTGACGACAGAGGGCGGCAACAGCCGCACCGGCCTTGGTGGCACCTGTGCACGACATCGACGCATTGCCTTGTGCTTATAGCGGTGCATGGTGCTCCTACTATTTGCAACAGTGCCAGTGTCATCATTGTTGGATCTTGCAGCAGCATCGCGCATTGCTGCTCCTATCGTAGAAGTGCGTCGCCACTATTTAACTACGGTAGCACACCGTCATTCTATCCAGACTTATTCTGAAATATTATTTTAGTCCCCCATTTCTCAATTTTTTACAACTCCAATCCAATTCGTTCAAGTGAATTCAAATTGGGGTTTCACTACACTTAACATAATTTAACCTAAATTAGGTAGATATTCACTCAATCCAGTGACAAATAAATAAGAATAGAAGTCCGATTAAGCACATAAATGTATCAATCACGTCCCATCCACCACAAACCATGGAGTTACAAGCGGCAGTGTCTTTTTGAGTAGGTCAAACACCCCAACTATTGCTCGCTGCAACAACAATGTGTAGTTTTTTATAAGGTACCCGGGGGATCATCAACAGTCAGCTTGCCCACATTCTGAGGTTCGAATCTTGTGGAAGAAGGAGACATGAGTGGTTATGATAGGGCTCTTATTATTTATGTGTGGATGAGAATGTGACAAAGGTATCAATTGGGGGACATGTTGGCCAATCTTTGGTTGCGCGTCGGACTTAACATGCTCCCACCGATAATGGAGAAAATTGGAAGTGTATGAATATTTTGAGTCCACTTGCAGTGCTATAAGAAAGATTTTCCGCTTTATTATTGACTTTGAAAGATGTGAGAATGTTGTGTCTACCGAAGATGTTAAGAAGTTGGAGCTATAATTAGCGACGAACCCAGGATTTCGAGTCAGCACGGACGA
>CAIGRH010174463.1:605-12326 GCA_903798295.1 Fraxinus nigra | reverse complement strand
GAAAAAAAAAAAACTGCAATGAGAGAAGAAACAATGAATCAAATTTAATGTTGAATCAGATTACCTTTGGAGAGACACCAAATGGGATGTCAAATCGTAGTTCAAGTGGCACAGAAGTTGCATTAAAAAGTACAACCTGAAAGCAAAACATGTGTAAAGCAGATATAAAGAATCAAACACTACACCAAACAAGGCAGAATTTGACATACTGTTGAATACAACCGCATCAGCTTTGTATACCGCTGTACAGAGACATCAATCACCACAGGAACAATAAAGCCTCTGTTTACATCCATTCTACCAACTTCTTCAACTCTTTTATTACTTACCGCATTATCTGCGTCCCTACCAAGTTCTGCATTATTTGATGATTTTGAAAAATCCACTTCAAAGTACCTTTGACCAACAAGATCCATTGAAATGGGATTAGACGGAATAGATGTACCCTCGAGTTGGAAAATTATATAATGATGTGCTGCCTCTAGCGATTGCTTGTCAGTGAGTCGATCAGAAGATTGCACTGGCCTATAACGGAAAAGCTGTTCCTCAGGAGATTCATTGACATAAACTGGAGTAGAAGAACCAGGTTGCAGAACACATTTTGACTGGGACAAATCCATATCATCAGCCCTGACTTGCCCTTGGCAGACATTATATACAAGAGGCAGAGTAGTCAAGTTCTGTAGTATATATGGAGCATATCTTCCGGTTTCTAGATTTTCTCTAATCCGAGAATTTAAGAACTTCGAACTTTCTGTCATGCCCATAAAGCCCCATGCATCCTTGATCATCTCAATTGCCCTCGAAACAACCTTTTTGAAGCAAAAAGACAGATCATCAGTGATATCAACATTTCGGCAATGAAGTGCAAAATTTTACCGCAGTAGAAAAAGGCAGCAATACAAATGCACCAGCACGATTTCACTGGTATCATTACTCAATAATGAGTTCTAAGGCAATTCGTGATGCATAACTCTTATGTTGTGGAAAATACGTACTTTAAAAGGATAAATTTACCCAGTATTCGGCTAAAAGAAATTCAATGGTAGCAAAACATTTTAGGAGTCATAAAGACACAATGTACAGCATTGAATTAGGTGCAGGTTCACTGCAACCTGCACGCATACACAAAATTCAGATGCTGCATAACTTTACTACTACATTTGTTATCAAACAAGTTGCTGAGCAAGAAAAGGCATCATCAAAAGAATGAACACATGAGCTAAGATGTTGAGCATATGATTATATGGTATGACAAACTATGAAAATTTAAACTAATTGATAATGAAACTAGAAAATATGAGAAGGGGCATAAAAGACAATCTGAGTAACTATTTGATATGCAGCTGACCTAGTCAACATAATAAATTTGTGCACCAATTAATTTCAAACCACCAAGAATCCTCCTAAACAGAAAATCAGAGTACCCCTTAATGAGTGGGCTGGTTTAAATTCCTCCTAGGAAAAGACTACCAAACATGTAATACCTCAACAAGGGACTCAGTAATATTCAAGTTGAGCTGTGATGTAGATTCAAGGTGGATGTCTGTCATCATTGCACTTTTCAAAAGGGCACTCTCGTCCTGCTTTCTGCTCATGCTCGACTGGACTTTCCAAGGTTCTACAAAAGGCTCCCACAAGACCTATAAATTTGCAAGGGAAAAAAGAATTCCTATTAAAAAACCAAGGTCTGGAAAATAGTATCCCAATGTTTGTGAAGACTGGAGCATTACCTTCTCAATGTTGTTGTAGTTCACCTGTAGCTCACAGCCAATTGTTCCCTCAATTTTGTCCGGCATTACATTTGAGCAAAACAATAAATTTCTTAAAAGAAGCTCCAGCAGAGGCCCACGAGAAGTCCACTGCATTTCCACAAAGATGTATAAGTGTAAACAGCAATGGATCTGAGAAAAAAAATACTGCAAATTTTCATTATTAATTGGTTAGATAGTACAACCATTTATAGAGAATTACCCTAACTATTTTCTAGCTGACAAACTAGATTCTCCGTTAAGATATTTGGAGATTAACCTTATCTAATATAGTCAGTAACTAATCAACTCAGAATACAAAAGAATAAATACAGACAAACAAATAAAGGTCATCTTATCTTCACCTGAAACTAAGCCCTTGTTTGGTATTATTTCCAAAATACATTTTCCGGTCTCCTATTTTCAACCACACATCCTTCAATAAAATAATATTACATGCAAACCCAAAACTATTCCTTATTTTTTAACCATAAATTTTCTTCAGATTTTATTCCAAATTCAAATTAAAGATCCTTTTGACTTTTCCACACTCCTCTCAAGCTGGTGAGAAAACACCAAGCATGTCCAACTTGCTCCCAAGTCTTTCGTAATTCTGTCTCCGCAGTCCCTTTGTCAAAATGTCAGGAATTTGCTTCCCAGTAGGAACATGTCATAGAGATTATTACCTTTTCAATCTCGTACTCGATGAAATGTCGGTCAACTTCTACATGTTTAGTTATGTCATGATAAATTGGGCTATGTGCAATACTTATAGCAGCTTTGTTATGACAGTACAACTTCAACAACATATTATTAATAAACTGCAGCTCTTCCAAGTAGTAGTTTTATCCAAAGCAGCTCACAAATTCCCTGAGCAACTGCTCTAAATTTTGCCCCCGCAATGCTAGTACGGTAGATAGTTTCTTGCTCCTCCAAGTTGACATACTATCATTAATACAACCAGTCCAATCTGCATCAGTATAACCCTCCATATCTCTATTTTTATTCTTCTCAAAGTACAAACTTTTTCGTGGTCTCCTTAAGATATCTTAATATTCTGTTTACTGCATCCAAATGTTCCTCAATAGAAGAGTGCATGAACTCACCGACAACACTAACTGAAAAGAAAATGTCTAGCCTAGTCTGGACAAGATAATATAATTTACCCACTAGGCATCGCTAGCTTCCTTTATCACTTTCTATCTTCTGGTTTGGGTCATTGGAATGTCTGCAGGTCTACTTCCCAACATGCCTGTCTCTATCAATAGGTCTAAAATATACTTTTCAATACAAAACGCCTCTTCTAGTTCTCGCTACCTCCATTCCCAAAAAACTACAATTGGTCAAGATATTTGATCTCAAATCTTCCTTTTAATTTATATATCTCTAGCACCTCATCTCCATTAATAACTATGTCATGTACGTATACAATCAATATAGGTACCTTCCTTTCTACCGATCGTTTGAGGAACAAAATGTGATCAGATTGTGCTTGATTGTATCCATGACTCTTACTAACTTCCATGCACCTGTCAAACCATGCCCATGGAGATCGCTTAACGCCATTCAACAGATTTTTAGATTCCAAACTATTCTAATACTAACTTTCCCTTCAAAGCCTGGTGTGATAGTCATGCAAACATTCTACCTCTAAGCTTTCTTCACATCCAACTATTGCAAAGGCCAACCTAAATGGTAGCCAGTGATAATATAATTCAAATAGTGTTCTGTTTCGCAACAGGAGCAAACATCTCTTGATAGCTCTGCCACAAGTCTGTGTAAACCCTTCGCTACTAATCTGACTTTGAACTTTTCAACTGAACCATCAAATTTATACTTAACAGCGAACATCCATTTGTAGCCTATATTCTTGACTAATTGTAGCGAAGTGCTTTCACAAAATTTCTGTCCACTATTGTTCTCTCCCTGAAGTTAAATTTTGGGGAAAAATATATTTCGGAAAGTAACACTTGTAACCTTTTCGAACTGGGAAAACTCACTTTTGAGCTCGGGGATCAATTTTTCTATGGTTGACCATGGATATGTACGAATGTTGTACAACCCAACATTTTCATGCATAAGGAAGTTCTATTTTGTGTGAGGGTAAAAGATGAGAACCTATTTAAAGGTGTTTGGTAATTTAGAACACAGGTAGGCATACAATCAAAGAATTCATCCACAGAGAATATCTAATCTAGAGATAAACCTTATCTAATCTAGTCAGTAATTAATCAACTCAGATACAAAAGATAAAATACAAACAAAGATAATCTTATCTTCATCTGAAACAGATTTTATTTCAAATTAAAGATATTTCACTTTTCTACAATAAAAAATGTTACATCAGATGTTGGACCAATCAATCAGGTTATACCACCATGTCCACACATACATAACCCAAAATTCTCAGTAAATGAAAATTAGATAGCCACAAACCTCAATGTATAGTTAGCAGAGTTCAAACAACAAGAGAAGTGACTTAGATGAATGTAATCAACAACTGAAGAATATTGCAAAATGTTCGTATTCCTATTTAGAACTATAAGAACATGAAGAGAAAGTAAAGAAGAAGAATTACTCACATTATCATGTGACATTAACAAATCTTGAGTTTGTTAAAAATAAAAAGATATTGGCAGGACTTAATTGTCACATATAGCAAATATTAATTTGCTTGAAATGAAAAGAAAAGGAGCACTGGCATGCCAGCAATAAATTGAGGAACAGAGTTAAACTTTTAAATCTGTGAGCAACACATTTAAAAATAATAAATGCAATGAAACCTGCAATTTAACCACTTCTGCTGACAAGATTACTAAAGCCACTTTTTTTAGGCATAGATTGCAAAACATTTTGAATGGTAAAAAACTAAAAAGATTTATGCATGAGCAGAATATGTAAGATGGTTGCATGATTGCGAGAGTTGACGATGACATACTACAAGCTAAGCCATCATGTTTCCTGTCTATCTCCCTTGTCATCCCTCCTTGGTGCTTTGATAATTTATAGAACTGATTTAAATTAAATTTAAATACCTCATATTAGTAAAGAAAAAAAATCAAAAGGACTGCCAATTATTTTTATCAATTAATCAGCCTCGAGTTGTTTAAACAATTGTACTTCAGCAATGAGAAATACTGAATTTAAGATCTCAATGTTTAATGATCTATATCACAAAACTATCATCATGCCATGCTGCTCCAGTATCATTCACTCAAGTACCTACTATAGAGCCCAGGTATTTCTTCAGTCTATTGAGATTATGATACCCCTTTATCCCAGTATGATCAAACTTGAGGGCAGTGTTGAAAATTCATCACCCATGGAGTTCCTCCTACAATTTATGAATGTGACTACACGTCAATGCTCAACTAATTTTTTTTTCTTGGTTTTCCCCCACAATGTAACTTTGTCTGTAAGTAACCATACATTCCCTGAACGCATGTTTGTTTGGTTACGTAACTGTGCATATGTACCTGAAAATTATCCTAACCAATCTATGTACCAAATAAACTGAATTCCTTGAAAATTGAAATTCTCCTTTACTTTCAAATTATTAATTTAATGAAGAGGAATCTTAGTGCTGGGCAAAAATATGCCATAGTTGATCAGAAAGGAAATTGGTCAGTGATGAAGCTAGTTGAATCCCTGAGAGGAAAAAGAGTAAGACATTCCAGGAAAAGAACAGGTTTTTACCATTTGATGGAGCTCACCTTCGAATCAATTAAGAGAAGAGAAAAATTCCTTAGTTGTGCTGTAAAATCCACACTCTTGAATATAAATTGAAAAGGCCCGTTCTCAGATTTTTCTAACCATGTGAACTGCAAGAAGTACAATATGTGATCTGAGAGCTGTACTTCTAGATTGTCACATATAACTTCCACTTTCATGTCTGCATTCTCAATCATATAACTAAAAATATCTGCTTCAAGATTGATTTGAAACAATTGAAAAAGAGGCCATGTCTGTTCACTCTTATCCACAAAAAGTTTCATCATCCCAATCATTTTTTCAAGATTGACCTTTAGTTTCATAGTTTTGCCATCAGCTACTAGTACAGTGTGTCTACTCTGCAAGGTAACAGAAAGAAAGCAATTCCGATTTCCAACTATTCTGCCACAGAAGCCACTCACACACTGTTCATCATGAGTATGAGGCCTCCAAAATGTGCTAGATGAAGCCCTGCTGACCTCGGCAGGAATATGAATAGTCATTCCAAGATTTTCTAATGTTAGAGTAAAATAATCAGCATCATGCCTCATGTTTGTAGATGAAGTACAACTTGAGATTTCTATATTTTCACTAGGATCCAAGGTCAATGAAACAAAGGGCTGCTTAATGCATGAACCAAGTAGATCAAAGATCTCAATCCAGTCAAACAAGTGTACCCAAACATCCAAAGAAGGAAGTGATACAACAAGATGATTTTCCCCATGATCTGACACTGAAAGAGCCATGTCAAGAACTGATGAACCCGAGCCCGGAGAAGTGCACTCCACAAGCATAACAGAACTCAATAATGAAAATAGAGCAAGAGAAGAGAAAGAAATATAAAAGCATAGAGGTTTTCCATTCACTAGTGATGCAGTGCATGTAAATTGCATCTCTGCCTCTGCTACGACGTCGGAAGAAGTTGATTCTCTTTTCGAGTGATGCAATCTTAATGACAGTGACTTCATACAGAACTTCATCTCAGTGAAGGTGACTGTTGAGGCTTCAGGTTGAAATGAAACATTTTCTAACAGGGGTTCTTTTACCTGCAGAAACTGTGAGATATCCGACGTGAAAATTTTGGATTTTTCGTTGACCATGGAAAATTGATGGATCACATACACCAGTGCCTCAAAACCAACAACTGCAAAAACTCCTGTAGATAAAGAAAGGAGTATTAATTTCAATGGAAGGCAGAAACAGAAGTGGCATCAGAATCCAGTTACAATGAAAATACTAATTCCCCATACCTTCAATGTCAACCTGACAACTACTGACATTAGCCATAACACATGCTGGGCAAGAAGAAGCTACATCAGAGAAGCCAGGTATTCTCACCCATACATCAGCACTCAATGGTGCAATCAAGATGATATTCTGATATGTACTCGAGGAATCAACCATATCACTTTTCAGTAATAACAGAGACAGAGATAGGTTATGTCCCATTAAATCAATACAATGATTTCTATCAGCAAGTTTTTCGGCACTCACGCGACAAGTGGAAGGAATGCCCTCTAGTACCATACCTGAATCAATGTTTTCTATAAAACTAATGCACAATTGTTCAATGTCAACCTTCACAAACTCAGAGCAGTATCTACCTGGTGTAATCAAATCACAATCCAGTATCTCAAAATTATAAGTGATACTCATAGAGTCTTCTGAATTCATGGACTCTAATTTCTTGCCAGTAGGCCCTTCTGTACTGAGGTTCCAATCAGGTAATAAAAAATAACCAATAACTATACCCAGGAAGTCAGGAGGTAAAATGCAGGATACATGCTGGATGCTGAAATCCATTTCAAGATGAGATTTCAAGGAATGAGTGTTCTCTTTCCTCAGTCG
The DNA here is from genome assembly GCA_903798295.1 of Fraxinus nigra. Classification (NCBI taxonomy): domain Eukaryota; kingdom Viridiplantae; phylum Streptophyta; class Magnoliopsida; order Lamiales; family Oleaceae; genus Fraxinus; species Fraxinus nigra. Next base: position 5,016 of record CAIGRH010174463.1, on the reverse strand, counting down.
TAAGTTTAGAATCGGAGAAAGGTTGAGTGATACAGGACCCCAGAGAAACTCATGGATGGTTTGAGTGTACTTTAATGAAGAAAGGTTCAATCCTTCAGTAGAACAAACTACATCCAAACAATCTTCACAAACAGAGAATAGTGATTTTGCCAAGGGCAAAGAAACAGTGCCAATAACGCATGAGGAATCATGAAAATGCACTGCAATACTGCCAAGCTTCATATCAACAAGAATCGAGTCCTTATCACTAAAGGTTCTTTGCCAAGAATCAGCACCAGTATTAGGTTTCAGCAGTGGGGAAGAAACTACTTCTGCTCTCTCCGCATTGCTGAATTCGGGACTTTTTTTTTCCTGATTCTTCAAATTTATAGCTGTCTTCCATTCAGCTCTCACATCAATAGCTGGATCCTCAATGTTAAAAAGTGATCTGAAATTTTTACATGTAACAAAAGGAAAATGATCCAACGAGATGCTTGTCCATTCAGAGAAACCATCTCCATGTAGGTTCAAGAAACCAAAATTTCGAAGATCAAAACCAGGCCTTGATGAGAGATTTTTACCCTCCACATTTGGTTGCCTGTCCTCAACATTTGATGTTCTATACATTGAAACTTTGTCAAAAAATCTGACCATTAGCCCAACTATAAATGGGTAGCAATTAATATCAAGATTGTTTATGCATATTCTATATTTGTGACGAAAGAATTCAATTTTTCTGCAAGCTTCATAATGCAAAAAAATGCATCCACAAGCAGTTGAACTTTTATCATCAGAATTTTCATCATGGCAGCCAGGGCAGACGCTCATGTTTTCCAGTCCTACAGATTCAGAGCCAAATACACTTCCAGTAGAGCAAAGGACATAGTTTTTCTGATCATCGTTTGGTGAACATGCGGTGATCCTCAATGTCTTCACAGAGGCCCAGCACTCTGGTATATCTTTTTTATCAAACCTGAAATTAGATAGCAGTTACATGAAAACATTCCAATCCAAAAACATTTACAATATCGAAAGCACCCTTACCCGGAGATTTCTAATAACAAGTTAGCAGGTGAGATAAAGTCAAGTACTCCAAAGAGAGAAACATGGAAGAATTCAGTGTTCCTCAAAAGAAGGGAATGAATATCAGAATAAGCTAGTTGTCTGATTCTCAGATCTTAGAGTTTTTTCGAGAGTCAAGAGGTTGACATTTTAGTTCAAATATAAAATTGTCTGCAAAAAGCGAAACCTTTCCAAGGGGCAATGTTACTCGGACTTGGTTTCGAGAGTTGGGTATGAGAATGTGTCAATATGTACGTTAATCAAACCTCAAACATTGGGGTCAGTTGAAATGTCAAAATATTGTGGTGATGAGTTCTGAATGACCTATAATATTTACTACAACAACAATAATAAATTAAGAAGTATAGTAGTAGTGGGAAGAAAAAAAAGAGTAAATATAGACAATAATACTAAATAGTGACAAACAATAAAACGTAAATGCAAAACCATTTCCATCATTCACTTCTAACCTCACAAGATCATCTGAGTTCAAAGAATAGAGGATCAGAAGAAACATACCCCAAATCTAACATTTGAATACAAATCATGAGTGTGTAGCCAATAATTACACCATCTTCAAGGTCAACTAGCAAATCAATCACATCCAGAGTAGTAGTGACAGAGAACCAGAGATATGTGGAAGTCCTCAGTTCATATGACATAACATCAAGTGGCATGATGGAGTCCAATGGAAGCAGCAGCAGATTAAAATGTTTAATTAATCCCAGAATTGCCCCATACATCGATGCAGAGAAGTGAGCAAAAAGTGATGACGCCTTTATATGAACCTGAAAACCAAGTGGAGATTTGTGTATATGCAAAATAATAAATGTTCAAATATTTCCCTATCGACTGCATTGATAAGAGACCAGAAGAACGAATAACAAATATTTAAACAGTTTCACATCTCTTGTCTCAAACAAATGTATGAACACTCAAAAAGATAAGGCTCAACAGAAGACAGAAATAGTAACCCACTGCTAGTCTCAAGACCCAAATGTTTCAATATTATTTCCTAAACTAAATGCAACAGGTGAACACCCATATGTTCAAAGAAACATAGAATAATCCCTCCACAATCTTCATTATCTGCGCGACGTATGGACTTATCAGTCCTGCAAATTATTCAGTTCAAATTGTACTCTACTTTCATAGGAGACGCCATAGATAAATGTAATTTATCATAAGATGGACCTGTACACAACTGAAGATGTAAACATTATCCTGGAAAGAATCCAATCAATCAATAAAACCATGAATCGGTTCGATAACTTTCCCATGAATGCATGCACCAATCATTTCAACTCAACGGTGCATGCTTCAATGATAAAACTGCACGAGAGAAAATTTAATAAAGCAAAGAAATGATGGGAACAATATAGCAAAGCATCTTTACTGATGTTTCTGTTCAGGATATGTCCACCTAGTGGTTTGCTTACCTCCAATCCTTTCAGAATTGGTTCATCAAGAATAATACAGAAAGCCAAGCTTGAAGATGCACTGAATTTCTCAAAAACGGGAATAGGTGCGGAAGCTTGAGGTGTCATTATTTTCATCTGCAAGATATCACATTTTAAACCACAAGACTTTGAAAATATTTCAATCAAAAGGACAGTAATACTACCTCCAAATTATTTATATTCATTTCGAAGAGATCATACAGGTCTTGAAATTGAAGCCCCATAGGAATATCTTCAGTGGAATGTGACAGAATATAGTTTTTCAGAAGACAAGATTGATCTGGCACGTGAGAGGAAAAAGAGCCTATTTCATGATTAGATACAAAGGAAATAGGTCCTGCTTCCAATACCTGCCAAATTTAGAACTTGCTATGCATAAGTATTGGGAAAATATGATTATATATAGATCTGGATCATTCAATTCTTCCATTGCCAACGCAACAGAACAGAACAGAGAAAACTTAATTGACCAACATATAAACACTTTAAATTGTTTTGTCCAGAAGATATATGCAAGTGAAACTTCTTCAAAATATTTTATGCATTAAAAGTGCATGTCCATGGATATATTGGTATATTCCATTGACAATTTACAGTTATCTCAGTAAATACATAGAAGAAAGTAAGCATCAAAATGATTCTTTTAGTTGAAGATATGGAAAGATTAGACATATTATTCTCCGTGATATTTTCCCAATTGTGTGAGAATGTTTTCCTTAATAGTTGATTGTGTGATTGTTATACAATCTTTCCATTTCAGAGAGCGTTTAATAGGTATTTGGTTAAAGTAAGGATCAATTTTGTTTTCCGTGAAGCAGCCTTTGTGCTGCTCGTCCGGCCAAGTTTTATTTGTTTCTTTTGATTCTCACCCTTGTTTCTTATTCTCTCCTTGCAACTTTCCTTTGCCTCCCATCCCCTGTCCTCTGTTGTTGTCCATGGATCAAGTGCCGTGGTACTGGATTTCTTTAGTTTGGCAATCTGAATCCGGCTGGCTACCCTTGTCTTGAAAGTTTCTTTGTGGCTCTTCTCCCTTTGATCGGGCTGTTTAGGACTGCTATAATTGGATTGGGCTTGAATTGGATATATTTCATGGCTCAATCTCATTTTTTGGTTCTTTCTTTGGCAGTTTTCTGATTGGAGGTTTTGTTGTTTGTTCATGGTGGTCCTAGCCTCTTTTTTTGTCTGCCCCTTGCTCTCTCGTTGGCTTTGGAAGTCCTGATATTTTTCACTACTCTTATTTTCATTACATAAGTTATCTTAGCCTTCTTGCGTTGGTGGTTTATTAATTAGTCAGTCTTCTATATCTTCATCCTTTTTTTCGCAAAACACCAGAACAACTTTAGTGACCCACGAGAAAAAAGAAAGAAAGGGGCGTAAATCTGACCTTCCAAAAAGCCAAAAAGATGTAACATATGAAAGGACGTAATAAGAGGGGAAGTACTACTTATACAAAGCAAGCAAATGAATCAAACTAACGTCCTCTAATGCTAGCCAATCCATATCTATTTATTTGTACAAGAGCTCGAAGTCATCGTGGAAGGTCATGTGGGCCTAATAGTGGCGTTGATCTCATCCTTTAAATGCAATTAAGGCTAGACAAAACCCCCGAATCGAATTCGAACAGTATTAAATCGAACCGAGCAGTTATTTTTAAGTTAAATATCCGAATAGATATCTGAGACCGGTTTGGTTCGATTCTCGATTCTAAACCCAGAACCGAACGAAGAACAGTTCAAAAACTTGCGTCGCCTACTCTTGTGCTTTGAAGTTGTTTCTGGATTGAGAATCAATTTGAGCAAATCCGAGGCTATCACAGTGGAAGAGGTTGATAATGTGGAGGAGTTGGCTGCGATTTTTGGTGGTAGGGTGGCGCAATTGCCTATGACATATCTTGGGCTTCCTCTAGGAGC
>CAIGRH010174456.1:0-11043 GCA_903798295.1 Fraxinus nigra | reverse complement strand
GACGGAGCTCGAAATGGGTCTGCGGTGTGACTGTGTGTGGTGTGGGAGAGTCGAGAGAGGAAGGGCGAACACAGAGCGGGAGATAGGGTGTCTGTTCCGTGCTAGGTGTGACTCACGGCGGAGCCGATTCTGCTGCCGGAAGATTGGGGAATGGGAGACGGGAGAGACGAGAGTGGAGACGAAGACATTAAGATGGAGGCGGGATTTGAAGAGTAAAGGTGGTGACTGATTGTTTTTCTTTACTTTATATATATATATTAAAAAAAGGTTATTAGCTACTAACAATTTTAGCAACGTTTGGCAAACGTTGCCAAAAATAGAACTTTTAGCAACACTCAATAAACGTTGCAAAAAATTGTCTATTGCAATATTTTTCTAATAAACGTTGTCAAAACTCATTTATATTAATCAATAGCAACATTCACTTACTAAAATGTTGCTAAAAGGGTCTTTTGACAACATTTATCATCAAATGTTGCATTTTATGTGTTGCGAAATGTCCTTTTTTTGTAGTGATGNCGGGATTTGAAGAGTAAAGGTGGTGACTGATTGTTTTTCTTTACTTTATATATATATATTAAAAAAAGGTTATTAGCTACTAACAATTTTAGCAACGTTTGGCAAACGTTGCCAAAAATAGAACTTTTAGCAACACTCAATAAACGTTGCAAAAAATGGTCTATTGCAATATTTTTCTAATAAACGTTGTCAAAACTCATTTATATTAATAAATAGCAACATTCACTTACTAAAATGTTGCTAAAAGGGTCTTTTGACAACATTTATCATCAAATGTTGCATTTTATGTGTTGCGAAATGTCCTTTTTTTGTAGTGATGTTTTGCCTAGAAAATTGTGGCAATCAAACACAATCTTAGAGTTAAATTTATTTAAAAAAAATCCAATTAATAATCCAACCTAATCTTAAATAAATTAAACTAAGTTTCCATATATTTAAAATCGTTCAAATGTAATTAATTAGGCACCCACGTAATTAATTAAAATCAATTACAATCCCGCAAACCCGTGGCAACCGACTCTCTCTCTCTCTCTCTCCTCAATTTTTCACCATTTTTCTCATCAATTCATATCACCATTTTTAATAACCAAATCAATGTATTAACCAATTTCAGTATTTCAAAAATATGAGAATTAGCAATAAGCCGATTGTTATTGATTAAAAGATGCTTGTAAAAAATTGTAAAATCTCGTCGGGTACAACTTTAATAATACTCTCTCCATCCGAATTATAAAGACTTGTTTAGTTTTTCACACGGATTAAAAAAGTTTCTTTCATGTCATTGAAAAATTAATTATTGTCAAGATCTTTCCTAATTTACTCATATTTAATTTTCAGTATGTAAAACTAAATTATTGTTGGTATTAATAAAAAATTTGAAAAAGAAAAAGAAATGAGAATTGTTTCATGTTTCAAAGAAGTGGGACATGTGTGTATTTGGATGATTTCAAGAAGTTGACACATTAAGTAGGGAAAATTTAATAAGAGTATATTGGTAAATGAACAAAACAAAATATTTTACATTAGGAAACCGACCTATATATTTGGGATAAGAGAAAAATAAATCTTAACCTATATAATTGGGATGAAGTGAATATTATATTATCATTTTTTGTGTTGCAGGTACGCTTAGCAAGGAAACGAGTCTTCGCCCTTATTTGACAATCATTATTTGATAAAATGAAGTTTTGAATAATAATTTTTTTGAGAATGTGTCAGTTAAACAGTATGAAAAGAAATTTGTGGTCGTCGAAAACGGGATTCTTTTTTCGGCAAATTCCTAATTGTGTGCACGTGATGATGAAATGACAAGTTGGTGAGACGTGGAAGCAACTTGGCATCCTCAGGGCAAACGAATTTGTCTGTCCTGTATATGACATGACTAGTCGGTAACTGAACTTGAAATTGGTTCAAAGTTGTGTGTGTAGACAATCATATTTGTACCAACAACATGACATTTTAGAAAAGACACCTTGATGCTTATTTTCATCACGTTCCAAAATCAAATCATAGAATTCGTTTGTAAATGGAACAGGAATTTTTATCAGACAATTTGCCAGTTGGCACAATTCCATTCATTGCTGGGAAAAAAAAAAAAAAAATATTAAACCAGTCAATCCACTGTCATCACTTCATCATATGTAATGTATCTTGTATAAGGAGCTTGATTATTCTAAAAATTTGCTTTTATAATTTCGATTATTATTTGTAGTCTAGTTTAGAAAAGTACAATAATTTAGTTTTTTTAAATTTTTATTTTGCCCGTTATAAATGTTACAGTTCAGGAGCCAAACATTCAACTTTTTATTAGCACCAATGCATATGCAATCTCAATTCTTTTTCTCTAAACTTTCTATTTCACTCTTGGTATATTTGATAGTCTTTGTTCAATTTTGAACGGAATATTTACGGTATAGAAGCATATATCAGCAGCAACTTGATTATTCATAGGTTTGAAAATTTAGGTCCTTCCTTTATTTTTCTGGTAGATTCTTCTATCTTTCAACAAATGGCTTAATCATGGAATGTGATGGCTTGATCATACCCTCCACACAGAGTTATAGATAGATGCAGACTACAGAATTTGGTTCCATTCTAAAATGTTAACTTAATGGATAGAGAAAGCCTAGTCGCTTTATTAACTTTTTATCTACTTCGTATTTAATTGACGGAGGACTTTGTTGTTACCTTCCCAATGACCTCTTCAACGAACTACTATCAGCCCTACTCATGTGACAGTCCACTGTCTCTCTTTCTCAAATTAGAAAGGACTACATGCTTCGTGAAATTCAAATCATCCATTATGCCAAAAGCCATCGTGTTTTATAATGGTCTCGAGAGTTTTCATGACCATCGCGATCCAATTTATGCTATGATTGGGGAATCTATTTTGTACGTTTACATGGCTAAATTTTGGATCTAGTTTTATTTTTAAGGTATTGAGGTAATGATATTAGAGTTGAGTTCCAAACTTAACCATACGTGGACGCACAAAACATACGGTCGAAATGGTATAAATAGATACATGCAAACATGGGCTTTCATGAATACTTTGAACCTATCATTTCATCCATCGGTAGATGGTAAAAAAGAGAGAAAATGTTCAACTGATATTCCAAGTATTAATCAGGCACAAGAATAAATGCAACTTTTGATTAAAAAAAAAGTTAAAATGCTCTTGCTCTTACTTTAATTGAATAATAAAATAAATAAAAAATAATCATTTTAAGAAAATAAGAAAAATAGAAAAGTTGTTTTATCATACAACTAATCTATCCCTTGTGGTCCCCATTATTTCCAAAAGTGGAAATTACAAAGATTAAGAGGATGTTCTCTTTGTCGTTTTCATCCAATTTTTTGTTTTCAATTTTTCAAAATAGTGAAAATACGTTTACTAACCTATTTTCGAAAAAGAATTCAAAAAATGAGTTTAAAATTTACAAAGAAAACACAAAATGGGAAAAATGTCGTTTTGGATGTTTTCAGTTAAAATCAAACAAAAATTTTCAAAATGCGTTTTGAGTATTCTCAATTACGCAACCAACAAAAACCATCGCCACCGCCATCGCCACCTACACCACACCACCGCTGTCGCTGCACCGCCAAAACTACTATCGGCGACGTCGTGACCCACAGCCAAACCACGACAGCACAAAAAAACCACTAAAGTCACCCACGCACACCACCGCCAAACCACGCACACCACCGCCACAACCACAACCTGCACCACACCACCGTCGCACACCACATACCCAAAACCAACACACACTACCACCACAGCCACAACCGCGAACCAAAATCGTCGCACGCCACGGACCCAAAACCACCACACACCACCGCTACAGCTACAACCAACCACCACATCCAAAAAAAAAAGAAGGGACGAAGCCGTCGACAATCACTGCTTGTTGCTCGTCGTACAACTCCATCGGTGATCGCACATACAACCGCTTGCTGCTCGTCTCATAGCTCCGCCAGCGATCGTACATACAACTGCTCACTGCTCGTCGCTACTCGTTGGCGCCGGCTGCCTTGAGAGAGAAAGAGACGGGAAGAACACATTTTCCAATTTTAGGTTTTTGAAAATAATTTTTCAAAATGATAAAAAAAAACATATTTTCAACAATCTCAAAATGAACACTCAAAACAAAAAACTCAAAATGAATTCAATACGAAAAACTAAAACACGAAAAGAAGACCCCCCTAAGTGTTTTCAAGATCTCAATTCATAATGATGAGTTATTTTTTTCAAAAATCAAATATAATTAAAATTATAAATATTAATAATATTATTATAAAATCAAATTAATCTATATACCCACCTTTACTAATATCCACCCCGCCAAATTTCTCTCTCTCTCTCTCCCCTTCTCTACCATAAACTCAGCTTCTCGCTATTGTACCACCGATAATGATGGACGTTGCTTCTATCATCTCTAGTTGCTCTACGCCGCTACAACAGTGGCGATGATGCCATCTCCACTATATGTTGAGCGACAATGTCGATTGACGTCGCATTGCAGCAACGGAGATGCCGTAGCAGCTCCTAGATGAGTGGTGATCCTTTATCTCTCTCCCGGTTCACACCAACAATCATCACTACGCTTCTCGCTAATAGCACAATAGCATCGAAAATGGGTGCTCAGCGCCCTATGGTTCTAGGCGATGCTTCTTCTCAAGTGACGTTGCTGCTACAAATGAGAGAATTTGGTGTTGGTGGCGAAAGCGGTATACAAATTCAAATCCCGCAATGATTATAAAGTACCGGTGGTTTTTAGTTGTGGGTGCTAGTTTGTTTAGGATGGTGGTGTTGCTATCGGGAGTGGTAGTGGTGGTTCTAGCGACGATGATGTTGGCGACAATGCATCTGGAGGCAATGGTGATCGCAAATTATTTTGTTGATTGTGACCAATAAATTGATTAATGTGTAACCAATAAGTAATATGTGACCAATGAAATAAATAAATTGTGACCCATAAATAATGTGTAACCTAAAAAATTGTTAATTTGTGATCGATAATTTGACAATTTGTGATTGTTTTCTATGTTTTGACTTATAATATTTGTGATTGTGATATATAAATTTTTTTATTTGTGATCGATGAACAAATTGTGACATAAATTTTTTGAATTATGACCGTAAAATAATTTGTGACTTGTAAAATTTGTTATTTGTGACCAATTATATAGAATTTGTGATCAAATTATATGGTAATCGTGACCTTAATATATTTAATGAATAAAATATATGTTTAATTAATTTATTTAAAAATAAGAATTAAAAAGATCTGAGATTTTAAACCTTAAAAAATTTGAAATTTGAAATTTTAAACCTTATCTCTTAAATTTGAAATGGGTGAAACTTAACATCTTAGTTGTGAAATGGGCAACTTACAAAAATACCCTTAAAATTAGGGGTCTTTTGAAAAATCATATGAAAGGTATTATGGAAGTAAAAAATATTGTGTCACTTTTAAGTTAAGTATTATTATTTTTTTATTAAAAAATGACATACAATATCGTTTTTATTAAAAAGTGATGTTTGTTACTAAAAAAAAGTGACAAATAATTTTAGAAAGTGATAGGAAAAAAGTGACAAACAATATAAAAAAGCACAAAAATTCCAAAAAGTGATAAATATTCAAAAAGTAGCAAAACACTAATCAAAACCTTAGAAAATTTAATAAAGTGACCAAAATTTAAAAAGTGACGACTAAAAAAAAGTCACAAAACACTAATCAAAACTTCGGAATCAATTTAAATAAAGTGGCAGAAATTTTAAAAATGATAAAAACTAAAAAAAGTGACCACTCAAAAAGTGACGAAACCTTGATCATTTTTTTGGGTGAATTGTGTCACTTTTCAATAAAAGTGACATTGTATCACTTTTTAATAATAATAAAAAAAAACAAAAAAAATCACTTTCATTAAAAAGTGAAGTGAAATGCAATGTCACTTTTATTACAAGGTGATATTTGTCACTAAAAGGTGATAGAAATTTAAATAAAAAAAAGATAACAAAAAAAATGTAATAGAAAAAAGTGACAACCATTAAAAAAGTGACATGAATTAAAAAAAAAGTGACAAACATTCAGAAAAGTGAAAAACTGCAAACATTCGAAAAAATGACAAAACACCAATCGAAAACATCCAAATCATCTTGAGCAAACATGAACACCCAAAGCATGGAAAATAAAAGATTATATTAGGAAATGCAAATTACCTCAGGCTTTAGTATCATAAGAAAAAATGACAAAACACCAATAAAAAAATTGGAATTAGTGACAATAATTGGAAGTAATTGTGTGATTACACCATTATGCAAATTGAAGGAAGCACTTTTTCTCCTACCAGCACATGAAAGAGTAATCTAATAAGGCATTTGATTGGAAGCAATATTAGAACCCAATCCTTGAAACCATTCTTATTCTCTTGAAACTTTAGAGAACATTTTTGCTATTAGAGTTATAAAATTACCCATTATCAACCTGATTGAGCAAGAAAATAATCTATCCCTTGGGACAAAATCAGACATTTTCTCGAACACAAAGCACATCAAGGTAGAAGATTATGGATATTCACTGCACTGTCAAGCCAATAATCTCACAATTTATAAAAGCCATCTTCCTTCACCCTCTGATGGAAGTTGTTCAAGTGACAAAAAATCAAAAAAGTGACAAAAATCAAACATCCTAAATCCTATCAGCTAGAACAAATATCAATGTAGGAATGCCAATAATTGTTTACCTTCAGCGTGCAATTTCACTGTATGAATTGAAAAAACTTGGAGAATGGACACATATATTTTAATTTTTATGAGAAAATAGACCTTTTTGAATATATGTCTGATTCTCAAAAAAGTACTACTTGATTCTCAAAAATATAATGACATCGTTATAGAATCTTCAACTAGCAATTCAAATAAAAAAGGCAGAATAGAGGAATCAAAGGATTCAACTACTTCAGAAAAATGAAGGTACTGATCATAAGAGAGCTACGGAGTCTTTGCATCTCTCTCTAAAATCAATAAACAAGTTCAAAACAATGAAAAATATATCCACATTGCACTTCATTTTCATCTCAATTTATTTGCACAAATTAACCTGAATGGCATAGAAATACTATCATGGACATGCCAATAATACTTCCATGTTGTCTCTATTAGAGGCCAAAGAGCACATATATTTTGATTTTTATGAGAAAATATGATTATTTTTTTTTAATATATGCCTGATTCTCAAAATAATTACTACTTGATTCTCAAAAATATAATGACATCGTTATAGAATCTTCAACTAGCAATTCAAATAAAAAAAAAAGGCAGAATAAAGGAATCAAAGGATTCAACTACTTCGGCAAAATGTTGAAGGTACCGATCATAAGAAAGCTATTGAATGCTCCATCTGAGTCTTGGCTTTAACAAACTTTGCCTTCCATGCCCACAAAGAATTCATATAAACAATCACATCTTCGTGCAACAACAAATCCTCAAAAACAAGTTTCCAAGACACAATCAGGAGATCTCAAATGGAAAACTCTCGATAAAACTACAAAGCTGCAATAGCATTAAATTGGTGGGTAAGGTTTTCACTCTGCAAACATTGGAGTCGGAGTCGAAGTCGAAGTTGGAGTTGGAGTTGGGGTCAGAGTTGGGGACGGAGGTTCCTCTAGAATTTTCTGATTCAAAGGGCCCTTCAGATTTGGGGTTTTTTTTGTGGGAGTTGAGATTTTGAACATAATTAGTACTGTAATAATAGGTTTAATTAGTTTTAAGGTATGAATCAAATATTAAATTTTTTTAGGGTACTCTACCTAATTTTCCCTTATAAAATTTTCCCTATGGGGAAATCAGGCCCACTACCCTTAAAAAAAAATTATATTAATACACCTAAAATTGATTAGAAGTACAAATTTTTGTATTAATTATGTCACAATAAATTGTTACTATTTTTAGAACGTTTGTGAGTTTTCTTTTATTTTTGAGATTTTGTTACTTTTTTTTAATATTTATCACTTTTTTGAATGTTTTTCATTTTTTTAAAAGCTAAAAAGTGATATTTACGTTTTAGCAAATGTAGTTATTTGTGCATTCTATTGGAATAACAATTTCAATCATTTTGTCACTTTTATATTCACTATCTTATTCGTATTTGCCTCCCTAACAAATGAAAACATTAATTCCATGTTTGCGAAAAAATACCAATGAAATAATATAAAACTATTTTTTTTTTTAAAATGACAGAGTATGTCAGTTTTAATTTTCAGCAAACTAACTGATATGCAAAAAAATAAAAAGTGTTATATCATGTCACTTTTTAATATAAAGCAAGGTTTGAAGTCATATTCATATTTAAATTTTCACAAATATATACATATATGCATCTTTTTAATTGATTCTAAAAAATTCGAATGAGAGAGCACTTTATATTTTTAGAAAAAAGTGAAAGATAATGTCATTTTCAAGTTTTAACATTTTAATTCAAGTGCAAAATACAAATAAAGTGTTATACCATTTCACTTTTTAATATAAAACAAGATTTCAATTCATATATGCATCTTTGAAGTCATATTCATATTTAGATTTTCACAAATGTACATATATGCCTCTTTTTAATTGATTCTAAAAAATTCGAATGAGAGAGACTGCACTTTATATTTTTAGAAAAAAGTGAAAGATAATGTCATTTTCAAGTTTTAACATTTTAATTCAAATGCAAAATACAAATAAAGTGTTATACCATTTCACTTTTTTATTTAAAACAAGATTTCAATTCATATTCATATTTAAATTTCACAAACACACATGTTTGCATAATACCTTGAGTATTATGCAAACATGTGACAGAGTATGTCACTTTTCTTACTCTCATTTTCACAAATACCTTGAGATATCACTTGAAATGATCCAAAGTTGATTTTCATATATACTAACTCAATCTAGTTTATTATATCATGTCATTTTTAAATGTAAAACAATATCTGAATTCATATCATATTAATTTTTTCAAAAACACACACATATGCATCTATTTAATTGCTCCAAAAAATCCGAATGAAATAAAGTGTGACATTTTCAAATAAAAGTGACAGAGAATGTCGCTTTTCACATTCTCATGTTTTCAAAATTCTTGTATGCATTACATAAATTGATTCAAATTTAATTTTTTATATCTATTAAATCAAACCAGTTCATAAAATTTTGAATTTTAATATATACTAACTCAAAATTATTAACGTGAAGATAAAATTTCATTAGCACTAGAACATAAAAAACCTCAACAACATCAAAATTAAACTATATATGAATTAATTGGAAAAAAGTCCAAAATATAAAAATTGGTAATTTTTGATTGATTAGTTGTAGATTTGAGGAAGAAAAGGTAATTTTTGATTGATTAGTTGTAGATTTTTGCTAGATTTCCTTTTATAATTTCGATTTTCCTTGTTTTGGATCTTGGAAGATTTATGTATGTTGGAGCCCTCACCCTTTTTCCAATTGGCCGTTTCACCATATTTCTTATACTTAAATTGGAGTGAAATGTATAATTATATTTTAGTCTATGTTAATAATGACATTTCAAAAAAACACCCCAAAATTTCGGTAAGTACCCCTAGTCGTATTTTGTGGTTTTGAAATATGTTGTCCAAAATTAATGAAAAAAAGACAAGCCACTTAATCTATGTAATAAATAAGAGAATGAAATAAAAGCAATAAATAATTCCTGATTGAAACTGTTGCAAAGTCGTCATTCATGAAAAAATATGTAACCCAAATACCCAATAACATAAATTTATGGGAAAGTTTGACTATTGGTCCCTAACCTATTTCTACTAGCGAATTTGTCCTCAATCTTTAAAATGAAGATAATCAATCCCTAACCTTTCATTAAAATAGACAATTAACCTCCAATGATGAAATTTGTTCAAAGTCTTGAGATCTGGTCTTCATTAAAATATATCTTCAAATTTCTAGATATCGACCCAAGTAGTAAACTTCATAAAATTATATGTGTGAGGGCAACGTGATGTTTTCACATGATCACTTATTTAATATTCATTTAAAACAAAAGTAGACGCAATAGCAATGTAAGAATGTATTTACGAAAAATAAGATCTATAATAATTTATGGCATATCATAAGTTGAACAAACTTCGTCGAATGTCGAGAACAAACTAGGAATTATTATTATTATTATTATTATTATTATTATTATTATTATTATTATTATTATTAGGGTAATTATACTACCACTACAAAAATTATTTGCTACACCACATTATAACTACACCATAACTAAAATATATTTTCAATAAATACACCACAATAAAATTACAATTATACTACACTCCTAATCTAATAAAAACTAAAAAAAAAATAAAAAATATTGTGGTGTACTCATCACCCCAATATTACTCCTCATTTTTCTCATCCATTAAACATTTTCACTTATTCCAAAACAAGAATTTGCAGTATCTCAATGTTAAATGCAATGGAGTTACTACCTAAGAACCCTTCTCTTGAATTTCTTTAGATGGGTTTGCCACAAAATCTTAGATGGATCCATTTGTTTGTGCATAAGTTGATAATTTCTTGAAGATTTTGTGTTTTTCTCTGTTTAGAATTTACAAAATGATTTATTCTGTGTTCAAAGCAAAATGACGGGGGTAGCATTTGGAAGCAAGTCATTTTCCAACTGCTTGCTTGACCCCTACCTAGGACCTTAGCAGCACTGTGCCAATCACCACAGTTATTTCTACTTTATTGACTCCACCCAGCATAAATATATAACCCTATGTTGATACTATTGGTGGCAGAATTATTCTCACATGTAATATATTTCATCTTTGATGACCATGGTGGCAATAAAACTATGTACTACTGCACTATGGATCACAAGATAGAGTATAAATTCATTTACCGTGAAGAAAAGAAAATTATCTTACCTTCGTGGAAGAAAGCAAAAGCCGTCGGAATAACTATGAACAATTAGATGTTAAGGAAAAAGAAAGAAAGAAATTAGATTT
>CAIGRH010174435.1:0-17178 GCA_903798295.1 Fraxinus nigra | reverse complement strand
TGAAATATATTATTAAAATTTATTATTAACTTTGATTTAGATTAAAATTTAGATTTCAATAGATACTAAACACGAATTAAAAAAAAAAAACTCAAAAGTTTGGGGGGCACGTACCCCCTGTGTCCACCCCGTTTAGGAGAATCTTCATCTTTTCTTTTGAGAACATAAAATAATATTACACGTAGGTTCATCAAATGAGTTTTTGTTCTGTTTTCCAAGATGGGTAATTATTCCCTTCAAATAATTATTGATTTTCAAAGAAAAGTTTAGAATAAAAACGGAGTTCTCGTATATTTTCTATCATTTACAAATCATGCACTTTGCCAGAATATTTTTCTTGTTATTGGGATTTAAAGCGTTACGCTATGAGGAATGATCCAATGAGCACTGATACTCATCTTATGTGGTGCTCATTAGATCATTCCTCGTTAAGCTATATCTCTTGTTATGCTTTTTTTATATAATAAAATTATATTTTTTTCGCATTGTTCCTTGTACTAAAATTTTGTGTTGTTCACCGTACTGTCAACTTGATTTTCATTATTTAGAAATGACTAAATCCCTATTTTGTTAGCTAAAAAAATGATTAAAATCTAAGTCAATAATTATATTCACTCGTTTCATGTGATCTACAACTTTTCAACCACACATTATATCGACTTTCATTGAAATCTAATAAAAATCTAAACCAAATAGGGGCTATATCATTTAACTATAATTGTGCAATTAGTGTAAAAATATGTAGTTTGTGTTCTTGATACGTGTAAACATTTTAGTAAAGTAAAATTCAAACACTCAAGAGTATTCTTTCGCGACTTCACTACTTCGTAGTTTTTAATGGAAATACATTCACGATACTTAATTTTATAAATACCTTGTAATCAATTAGTCTCTTCTTTTTTCTCGTATCGACATGCTCTTGGTTGTTGTTTTTTACAATTGTGAACATTTATTCCTTAATTGCTTACGTATAACATTTATTTAGAAGCCTTTTCATACATTTGAGGTACATAATTGAATAAATAAGCTTGCATAAACCAAAAATTTCTCTAAGCGATAGTTGTTTGTTCAACATTGCTGACTCGTGAATGATACTATTAAGGGATATTGATTAGTATAGTTCTTTTAATCCTTACAATTGCACTAGAACATGTGAAGGGGAGTACCAGGATTTGCTGAATAAGCCTAATATTTGAGCCTCGAGGACCTCACAAACAACCATTGTTACATGCCATAGATAGTTGTGTCATCGTCATAAGCAATCACGAATCCAATCAACAACCCATACTTTATCATAGCCCTATCAATTGCAGTCATGTAGTTGCAACCACCAGCAAATCGAATCAATGACAAAAAGTTGTTTTAGCTATCGAATAGTGTGCATGATTCAGAATGCCACAAATGTAATTTAACCAAGCTCAAAACTATCAATCGAGTATAGCATGAGTAAAATAGTCAAAATAATGGACGTAAATAACCAAGAGATTCAAATTCTCTAACTTGGGATTTCATTTCATTATTCATGGGTTAAGACCTTCTAGCTCGATGATACTCAACTCATGTTGAAGTCGATCATAATTTATCTTCTCATGTCAACTTGATTGAATTATAGTTCAATGTTAATTTTGACTATAACAAGAAAAAAAATATATAATTCGTGCAATTATGTGATTTTTTAAAAAAATTATGTGGATTGCTAGTACAAAAACGAAGTTATTCTTTACCGCGTTGAGTTAAAGAACCCCAAAAGGTCGACACCAACTCCAAGTCGTCCAATTACGTAAACAAACCAATACATCAAAGCCACGTGGATGACCCAATCAATCAAGAATCAAATTGCCCCATTAGAAAACAATATCGCACGGGGGATGAATCCGTAAAAAAGTAGAAAACTTAAGGACTAAGAAGGAAAGAAGGTCGTGTACGGTTTCTATTTGAATCACCAATTTAGGTTTGAATAAAACCCTCTTCGAGTCTTCTTTTTCTACCCCTTTTGGATAAACCCAGACCCTTAATTCTTGTGGCGGCTGATTCACTTACCCCTTCTTTATCTCTCTAAAACTGCATCTCTCTCTCGAAGAAGCGAGATCTATCAATTTAGAGTCCATGGCCGCCTTTGCCCCACCAGATCGTATCCTTTTTACTTTGTTTCATTTTTTTTGGTACCTGAATGGCTAAATTTGAGTGAGTTCGGCTATATGTATATGTGTGTATTTGCACAGTTGTATGTTTTGAGGTTTTGTTAGGATTTTTGTCGTTTGTTTATTGTAGATCTGAGTGTTGTGAACGTCTGGAAATTGGGGGGGCGTCTATTTTATTGCCTGTTTATTCTTGTTGTTTCATTATTGATTTGTTATGTTTGGTATTTCGGGGAGGTTGTCTAGTATGGAGATTTGAATTTATGTTGTTATGGTAAAAAGTAGTTTTGGGCTTATAGAGATTAGGTCCTTTTTGCCAATTATACGGACTACTTTTTTTAAAGGATAAAATGTTTCAATTTGTTCCGTCCTGTTGATTCCAACATGTGGAATTGAGTAGCTGAGTAAGCTTTTAGTTTGGATCTATTTGGATTGAATTTAACTAGGCGTGCTACTATTGATTGATCTATTGATTTATCACGCGGTTATAACTTACTTTAGTTTGTGTTGACATGATTGGTATATCCCAAACTACTTATAGCGATTGCTAGGACTTTTTGTATCCTTGACTCCTGATTTAGAGGCTGCTGACCTGCTACAGAAACTGACCTTGGACCCACAGGCGAAAACTCTGGAAATTCCAGAGCCAACCAAAAAGGTTAATATCTATGTTTGGTGTTGAAATTTTATCTTTATGAATGGCTGCATAGCCTGTATGAGTGATTCATGAAGTTGATCTTTTCTTGCAGCCATCTGTTGATTCTGGCAATGGGACCAATGGACAGCTTCACTCACGGGATGGGGCATTGACTCCCATTCTACCGGATTTTATTGATCCGTCTATGTGCTATCTTCCTAATGGCTACCCTTCTACTGCATACTATTATGGCAGTAAGTTTATTCTTTGGGAATTTTACATAATGGATGTTCTATATCTTATCTAATTAGGATTCAAACGTAATAATAGCTACTAATTGTACATAGCTTAATAATTTGCTTCTACGAAGCTGGTAATATTTTATTTTTTATTTTCCCATTCATTTGCAGGCTATGATGGGACTGGTAGTGAGTGGAAGGATTACACCCCATATTTGAATTCAGATGGAGTAGAAATGACACCAGTATGTTCTCTTGTGTACTTGGTGTTATGCAGATAATGATGCGTTAGTGTTGCTTGTGATGGAATTTCTAATCTGTTTATATTCAATGCACTTGTGAACTTTTAAGCCTTTCCTCACCTGTTTTCAATTATTAGCCATGATTGGTCACACTTCATTTTCTAATCTTGATTCTTATATGCCTTTATTGAACCATATCAGGGAGTTTATGGGGACAACGGGTCGCTAATGTATCACCATGGCTATGGCTATACTCCTTATGGCCCATATTCTCCTGCTGCTACGCCTGTTCCAACTGTTGGACATGATGGTCAACTATATGGAGCTCAACACTACCAGTACCCTTCTCCCTATTTCCAGTCAGCAACCAGTGGTCCTTATCCAACTCCAGCTGCCTCTGCCAAGAGTGACATATCAGCCGCTGCAGCTGCTGACAAAGCTCCTTTGTCAGTTGCTTCTGCTGATGCAAAACCTAATGGCATTGCAAATAGCGGGAGCACAAAGAAAAATAATGGCTCGAATACTGCCAAACCATCATATCAAAATTCATCTTATAGTTATAATGGCACGTATGGACGGGGTGGATTTCCTGCTTCTGGTTATCAGGACCAAAGATTTTTATTTGATGGGTCACGGTCACCAATTCCATGGTTGGACGGTTCCTTCATGTCAGATGGGCAGCCTAGGCCAGTAACTAGCTCTTCTATGACTTCGTCCCTACCAAATGGAAATGGTGTTCCCTCGTCAAGGAATCAGAATTTCCGTCCTCATCTTATGGTATGTGATAATGTACTATTGTTTCAAGTGTCTTACAGTTTTTTTTTTTAAATATTATAGTTGTTCCATTTGTTCTTAACACAGCAGATTACTGTTGTGATATTGTATCCTATTGAATGCACGTTTATCTCTTGCATTATTTTAAATTGGTTGTAAGGCCCCAATCCTTGACTACAGGGAACACACTAGGCCTCTTCCCTTCCATCCAGATTTAGATAGAGGGAGGATAAAGCTTTTTCTTCTCAATCACACTATGAGAGTATTTTACAACAAAAGAAATGTAAATTAGTGCTCAATAAACTATTTGTTCCCTCGTCGGAATTTTATGATTGTTCAATGTCTTAAATTTAGTTATCATCTTTAGTAACATATTGGAATTTCAAATATTTAACCTGCAGGGTTTGCACCACCCAAGGCCGATGTCTGGTATGAATACAGCCAACGGATACATAAATAGAATTTATCCCAACAAATTATATGGTCAGTATGGAAACACATACAGAACTGGGTTAGGCTATGGATCTAATGGGTATGAGTCACGAACAAATGCTCGTGGTTATATGGCTGTTGATAACAAGTATAAACCCAGGGGAAGAGGAAATGGCTTCTATGGATATGGCAGTGAGAACATGGATGGTTTGAATGAGTTGAACAGGGGACCAAGAGCAAAGAGCTCCAAGAATCAGAAGGGTTTATCGTCAGTGGATCCAGCTGTCAATGTGCAAAACACCTTGACTGGAACAGTTGATAGCGAGGAGAAGTTTAGTGTGGCTCCTAATCGAGAACAATATAACCGACCGGATTTCCCTGAGACTTGTGCTGAAGCAAAGTTCTTTGTTATCAAGTCGTACAGCGAGGATGATATCCATAAGAGCATCAAATACAATGTATGGGCTAGTACACCAAATGGTAACAAGAAGCTGGATGCAGCTTACCAGGATGCTCAGCAGAAGCCCGGAGGCTGCCCTGTTTTCCTTTTCTTCTCAGTAAGCATCTGCGCCGAACTTGGGGTTATATCTTGATTTAATATTTGTAACTTATATTTTTTTCCCTATTCTTGTGTAGGTGAATACCAGTGGGCAATTTGTTGGGATTGCGGAGATGGATGGGCCCGTTGATTTCAACAAGAATGTTGAGTACTGGCAGCAGGACAAGTGGATTGGTTGTTTCCCTGTTAAATGGCACATTGTGAAGGATGTACCCAACAGCTTGCTGAAACACATCATCCTAGAAAACAATGAGAACAAACCTGTTACTAATAGCAGGGATACCCAGGAGGTACACTGTTGCTTAACTGAATGACAGCTATATTTGACTATCGATAGTTATACTGTTCATTTGTATTTTTGTGGTTGCAAGAAATAATCAAAACAAATCAGTTTCCATATATTAAAGCTCAAGAATTTACCTTTTCAGGTTAAATTGGAGCAGGGGCTTCAAATGCTCAAAATATTCAAGGATCATTCGAGCAAACAATGCGTCTTGGATGATTTTGAATTCTATGAGGATCGCCAAAAGAGAATTCTCGAGAAGAAAGCTAAGCAACAGCAGTTTCAGAAGCAGGTATTTTATTAAATACTATGGAATGCTTATCTTGTTTAGTGAAAATGATCTTGATGTACCTGCTTTTTTGTACAGACGCAGGTATGGGAAGGTAACCCAAATGGAGATATTAAATCTAAGTCTTCAGAAGTTGCTTCTGATGTGGTCAAGGAGACTACAGCAGTTCAGACTAATGGGGATGACAACCTTTCCGAGAATAATTCTCTTGCAAAATCTGATGTCCCCAAAACTGTACATCCTGATGTAGTTGCAAATGGTAGCTAGATTCAGCCATGCACAAAGCGGTCCATGATCTAATGGGGTGTGCATTTACAGAGATTGCTTTGATCAGAATATATGAAGGTTTAGATCCCCGATGAATTGGGCCGCCTTGTTCAGTGTCTTGCTGCATAAGAAATTATTACTCAATTTCATAAGCCTGTGATAAGAGTCTGAGAAGATGTTCTTGTAGTTTGGCATGGCCGAGATCAACTTCTAGGATTGAACGGAGTAGGGAGTCCCATTTTTCCTTGTGATGGTCTCGTTTCCGTGCCCTAGCTTCTAACAAGTTTTCTTGTCCCTAGGGGGTAGGTGGGTTGGTTTTAGACGGGGTTTTATTTTCTTTAAATTTTGTTATAGCCTTCTCTTGGTCGGTTTGTTCTTTTTTCCTTCCCCTTCTCTGGCTGTTACGTCAATTACCTTCGTGTGGCATCATCCTATCTTGTAATCCTAGTTCTACTTGTGTCTGTAAAAGAGAGCTAGAAAGCAAGGTGGGAGAGCATTGCAATATAATAGGTTATTCAAGCGTTTTTTTATAGTTATCTTGATTGTGTCATTTCGATTAACAGTGTTCTCAATGTTCTCTGATGCAAATTCTGATTTCTTGTTAATCTTGGCAAAATGTTGGGATAATAAAAATTAGATCAGATGCAAATGGGCATTATTGGCCATGGGGTGGCTGCATTTCATACAAGCCGTGTTTACCTGTACTGGATTACGACGAAAACCAAACCTGGCTTACTCTATTGATGCATAATTTGTGTTAAATGCTAAAAAAACCAATTCGGTATTCATTCAGTCTCAATTAACTTTCATTTTCCTTCACTTGTTGCAAAAGTTTGTGGGTACTTTATCTCCTCGAGGTACACTAAGATGTTTGTGGATACTTTATCTCCTCAAGGTACACTAAGATGGTGTNGCAAATGGGCATTATTGGCCATGGGGTGGCTGCATTTCATACAAGCCGTGTTTACCTGTACTGGATTACGACGAAAACCAAACCTGGCTTACTCTATTGATGCATAATTTGTGTTAAATGCTAAAAAAACCAATTCGGTATTCATTCAGTCTCAATTAACTTTCATTTTCCTTCACTTGTTGCAAAAGTTTGTGGGTACTTTATCTCCTCGAGGTACACTAAGATGTTTGTGGATACTTTATCTCCTCAAGGTACACTAAGATGGTGTTTGGTAGAGATTAAAATTGAAAATATAATTGTTATTGTTGACTTTTATTAGACGGATGAAACTCAAATCAATTTTAATTGGATTTTAAGTCGTATCAAACATACTATAAATGATAAAACCAACAAAACATGCATATCAAGAATGGTAAAAGTAATATTTGTTCAAATCTTATCTCACATTATTCAAGCTTAAAGCAAGGACAATAATTACTAGGGAGTTTGTTAGCTTTTACAACTTGACACACATTCCAGATTTCATCAGCGTGCATTATACACTGATTTCAAAGATAGGGGACCGAACAAGACCTCATTACAATTATAATATATCTGAATTCGCACGAGCTGATTACTAATCCCCAGAATATTTATAAGATATAGCCCATGCCAACAAAGGCAACGCCATGTACTCTCAACGCAATCATTCAGGTACGACATCAATCTTCTCAATAGATCTGTAACAAAAGGAAAAAAGTGAGAAATCCAGCTGAGGTGTACAATCTCTTTTCGGAGAGAGAGAATGCCATGGATAAAACCAGTTTCAGATACAACTTAAGATAGACCATCATCAAACACAACTAAAAGAAAAGGAAGGCATAATTTTCAGCTGAAGCAAGATGGGCACACGTTGTTAATTCTGATAGCACTAAAAATGCATTCATGTGGCCATACTCTCTTTGCTTTTATAGCTTTTCTACTTCTGAAGAAGAAAATCAAATTATACCCACAAGCAAGATGAACTAAACCCTTCACTGAATTATGATTTGTGTTTTGCTAGGGTATAAATAGATACCTTCCAAGATACGAACCAGGATACTACCAAAGAGGTGCCAAGTGCTAACAAGAATATAACTTCTGTTGACTACAGATAATCTTTTCAGTTAATAGTGAAAGCTATTTCTTCTGTCAGGAACCAAACCATTACAAGGACATATCCAAGGTTAGTCACAAGCAAAAGAGTTATAAATCAAAACCTACAGCTCATAAACTGGGGCTCTTATCCCCTTTTCCCCCACTCTCCAGTCACTAGAAACCTACACATCAAGTAATGAACACAAGCTGCCTACAGAATTCAGTAGGAATTGAAACTATGTTCAACGTATAACAATCAATTTTCGTACCATTGCTGGACTTTACGGAACTCAGTGAGAACCGGGTATATATTCTCAAATGCAGTATATGTCTCGTCTCGGACCTGTAAATAAAATGTGTTGGGTATTAAAATATTTAACGGTGCAGATCAGGGCAGTACAGCAAAATAACATGATAATAACACGACAAGGACAGCTATATGTCACACTACCTTTGCTCCTGTGAGAACAATCTTCCCAGAGACAAAAATAAGCAGCACAATCTTTGGTTGTTTCATGCGATATATTAATCCAGGGAACAGTTCTGGTTCATACTGTACCAACAGATGATGTCATCAGTACGATAACGATAATGGGAACAAGCAATTGAGTCAATACTTGAGCTCCTCTACCCAAGAAAAATCTTAAAACGCCCTAGCTATATTTTATAATTTTCAATTCGTTCTTCAACTAATAGTGAAATATATAAATAGCCTTGTTGTGCTCGGATCTGTCACACTGGCGCTGTCGGCAAGTCGAGTTGTTTAGAAATACATCCCAATCGGAACGTAAATTCCATCCAAGGCTAAATACGGGCGAGAGACCGATAGGAAACAAGTACCATGATGAAAGATGAAGAGTTTCGAAAAAAGAGTCAAAAAGTGTTTGAAATTTTTGGAAGGGAAGTGGATGAGGGTCGGCTATGCGTCCCGATCAAATGTGGAAGTTCGTCGATCGACTCAGGGCGTGGACCAGCATAAATTGAGGCAGAGCCAAAGCCTAGACAATCGATATGCCTGTGGAATCCCATCGCCCCCATTGTGGCGGACAATGTGCACCTTCGACGTGCTTCGGCATTTGCATGTTCCCAATGCTGGCATGTGGGCTTCAATATCATTAAATTCATTACTAACTAGATAATATCATCATTTAATTCTCAACCATTACTCTATCACCTACGTGTTTGTGTGGATACATGTATATTTTTTTTTCCTTCTTGGTATGTACATGAATATTTTTTTCCTTTGGTGTATATGATTGTATTTACTGTTTTTAATTGATGCCTTTACATTTAAACTTCAGGATTTTGATTGATTAGCGTAAGTTGTTCCAAGTTTTTGTAGGATTCATTATCACTAATCGCTCAATTTTTTTTCTTGTAAATGGAAAAGAAATTAAATGCCATAGAAAATGGAATGTATTACTATATAATATAAATATTTCTTAACCTTGTCTTTTAGATGCAATTTCAATGTTGCTTAATGTTGACAATAAAAACTAAACAAATAAACTACCCATTTTTATTTACAATTCAAACTTGAATATAAATAAACTAAAAAAAAAAATCTATTCTCCAATTCAACATTTAGCTCTTATTTGGTCTCCATTTTCTAAAATTCATTTTCGTCAAATTCTTTCCACACATTTCATCAACTTTTATCAAAATATACTAAAATTTTGATTTTTAACTAAACCAGAGGGGCTTAAGCATTTTGAAGAGGTGACTTGATGTAGATTCATAATAAGTGAATGGTTTTTAGTTCAACTTTCATATCCCTGATTTCCAGAAAATTTCGGGTGTCAAAACTTTATTGAGAAAATGAATTCAACTAATTAAATTTATGGAAAAAATGAGTTTCACAACAAAAATTGGGCAACTCGAGACTATTTAATTTGGCATTTTATGTCATTTTTTGATGAATTGTGTATAGGGCATATTGAATAATTTTCATCCAATTTCTCTAAAATATATATACTTGAAATAAAAAAGTGTCACAAAGTTGTTTTAAATACATACAAGCACATATTTACATACTAGTAAAAAAAATGCTTCATAAAGAAAAACATAGAACTTATATTTCTTTAAAGCTCCGGCTTGTTAAATGCAATGTTCTAAAAAGCGCGCTTAGAGGGCATCTAACACAAAGTGTGGGCAAAAAGTCTTGCTTAGACCCTAGGCGCGCTTATTTTTTTTAAATTTTTTTTCAATATAGTATTTTATAATTTAAGATATTTGTAGGTATTATTTTAATTATTAAATGATTTTTACATTGATTAAAAATTAAAAATCATATTGTAAAAATAAGACACATCTTTTTACGCCTAAGTCTCGCCTAACTCGAAGCTGGGCATCCATACGCTTTTTAGAACTATGGTTAAAAGACAACTTCCTTAGGACAGATGTAACATTTATGACACATTTGTCTCCATGTTTACTGTACCACAATTTTCTTTAACATTGTCTCGTCCCTTAATTCTTGTAAAGACGGAAGGTTAAAGTGATATAAAAAATAAAAAAACAATTTATTCAACACTTCAGATACTCAAAATTAAGTTGTATCAAATACCAACCCTTCAATAAATATATCTTTGCTATTTGTTGGACATACCATAAGTAAAGTTTCCGAGTATAGAATTTGAAGTGTGCATAACAAGATAACTAAAACTCTAAATTCTGAAATCTACTAGCACATAACAACAACAACAACAACAATAAAAGAGCAAGATAAATGACAATTACTGAACAGTTAATATTAGTTCGAACAAAGTGATCCTAACCAAAACACCATAAAGCACACATGAAGGTAGTCCATCCAGCCATTAATTATCCCGACACTGAAATGTAACTAAGCGTACAAATTATAAACCAGCATCAAATAACTTACACTTGAAAAGGCGCCATGAGCATATGCAAGACCTTCAAGTCTAATGGGAAATTTGACATCACAGGAGCCAACTATATTTTGAATCTTGAAATCCTACAAGATAATGAAGGCATAACGTGAAACAGAATAGTGGAGAAGTGTCACTTCATAAACACCAGCTCATTGAGTGCCAAGGCACGGGTGTGTTTCTTTTGGATCAATGGGTAAGAGCTATAATTACCTTAAATTTTGCTGGAAAACCAAGCTTTTGAATAATTCTGGCATACTGAAAAGAATAGAACACATGCATACAAGAGATACTTAACAATGCAGGAAAAAATTCGTCTCGTGAAAAATGACATGTTGGCAAATGGCAGCAGTTTCAAATTCACAAATTAGCAGAAAATCATTAGTCAACAAAATCCAAGGTTCTATATACATCATTTCAACACCACCTAGTAAATAAGCTGAATCTGACATTCTAAGAGAAATTAGAATAGACAACTTATTTCATTCACGATATATTATACCTTCCTAGCTGCCAATTTTGACTGTTGTTCACTCTTGGCTCCTGTACAAACCTGATGCAGCATTTAAATAATTGTTAATGAGAAAGACCAGTCTACTGCTACTCAATGGCAGACAGAATTTGACCATGATTGAGATCAAGGGCAGATGAACAAATGAGGAAGAAAAACATCAGAACAAATTGGTATAAGCAAAACATAAGTAGGATATAAAAAGAAATCAAAAAGAACAGAGTGCAGGGTTCCAACCGTGCAAAACATTATAGAAAAATATTTAGTTCTTACCATCTTCCCAGAAGCAAAAATTAGTGCCGTTGTTTTGGGCTCTCTAATCCTCATGATCACTGCAGCGAAACGCTGAAAACCAAGAAAGCCCAAGTATTAATCATATGTACTAATCAAAAATGATATTTCTCTTCTTCCTTTCAGGCTTCTAGGCGGGAGAGAGACCAAATAGTTTCTTAAGTGCTACGTCTCAGTCAGAATGGATGAGATAACCAGATATGGAGTATCCCACATCTTAAGATGAGAAAATGCTCTGGCAAGTGGTAAAAATATCTTCATAAACATGTAAAAGCAATTGCCCATGGAAATAGACCAACTTAGGGGTTAATTATCAACAGTTGGCAAAGCAAGGCAGCTAAAACAACGATTGCAAACCCAAAGGAAGAGGCTAAAAGAAATATTTAAAAAGGCTCAATCAGGTATTAGGAGTTCTTCAGTGAGGCAAGGCATAGTTCTTGACACAAATCAATAAAACTATTCAAAGGAATATAGAAGTACACAAACATGCTTATAACAAATTATAAACCATCTTGAAAATCCATGATAAAATAATTTAACAAAATTAATAGTCCAACAAAAAAAAAATATCTCTATTAGAATGACAAAGTAGCAAATAATAATCTCTCATGTTAGTAATAACATGACAAAATCTTAATCTACAACTACAAGTAGAGATGGTGTATAAATATCTTATAGTGTCACAACTAGTACAATCTTTAAAAAAATCTTTTATTTGATTCCTGACCATACATCACTATCAATTTTTTCTCATTCTTTCTTATCATCCTCCATTTGTAACGTTGCTTTCTCCTTCCTCTTCTTTCCTCCTCCTCCATCCGTGTAAAGGCATAACAAAACACAAAAAAAAGCATACTTAAAAGGTACTAGGCTATAAAAATGCCCAAAAAGACAAACAGAAGCGAGCACACACCTTGTCCACCTTACCGTAAGCCTCACTAGTGGCGCTCAAAGGTGGGTTTTAAAAGCTTTATAACAGCCTACCAAGAGGCAGAATTCTAGAGGTAAGCCTCAAAAGCTTTTTTAAACAGTGGCTAACAACCTTTGTTCCATAACCTTAATAGCATTGGATATTAATAGATCAATTTCCCTCATTATAAGAAAAAAAAAATCAAATCAATTCATTTTTGCCCTGAACTTTCCCATCACCAATATAATGAGCAAAAGTCATCTTGAGGGATTTGTGTCGTGCACAAACAAAAAATCACGTAACTAAATGTGACAAGCCCGTGTAAAAACAAGCAAATAAATAGGAAGTAAAAATGTAGTCATTGATAATACTAGATATATTGCACGAGAAGATGTAAAAAATGATCAACAAACAAGTAAAGAAGGCTTATCGTGTGAACAACATACCTTGGGGTTGTATTCTGCATTACGAGCTTGCAATGCAATAGCTTTAAGATCCAACTTGCAGTCCAAATTGACAGTCGACACAATATTCCTGCATGTACAAAATAACCATCATATTTTGTTTTTAAAGATTGACAAAATGACCTTGAAAACCCAGATGTGCAGTGACATCATTCCTGGAATTTGAGTTCCTTTTAACACAAAGTGCTGCAACTCATCTAGTTTTACGAATAATTTACATCAGTGGAATTGTTAAGCTAGAAATCAAAATCATGGATAGGCAACAGTGACAAAAGCTACTCCATCCAAATTAAAATGCACATAGGGTACAACACTCAATTTGTATATACACATAATAGACCAGGTACAATCCCCAAATTGATAAAGTATGAACATAACAATAGGTCCTGTGAAGCTTAAGAACCTGTGATTGATATTGCCTGATTTATTTTTTCCTGTCAAATGAACTTGAATTGTGCAACATAAAGAACCATCTCGTGGTGGACAGTGGCACGGGCATTTGTGGATTTTTATCATAAACTTAGAGTTCCATTAGGAACACCTCCCTAAACAGTAGTGCCATCTACATTTTCACCAGCAGTTGTTATATACACAGTTCATGTTTGACCAAAAAAAAAAAAAAAATTCCAAAAATTCATTATTAAAAACAATGTTTTACCAAAAAAAAAAAAAAAAACAAAAGAAAAGAAACAAAAAACTGAATATTCTCTAATTGCAAGTGCAAAAAGGCAATCCCCAATTTCTCACTTGTGTATTGTTACAATCCATTAGCTTGATTCAAGAATTTGTGAACAAATGCACTAGTATTTCATGTTTATAAACATGTGTATTAGCTTGTTTCTTCCATTTAAGATCCTACATGTTAAATAACCAACCTCTTGACAACAAATAGACAAATATTTTTGGAGACTGCACACAAATTTAATTCAATTAGGAGCAACTGGAAATAGAAGTCTAGCATTTAAGCTAAATGTAACAGCGGAGGGAATAAAGGAAATCAATTGTAAATTAGAAGTCGTACTGGAGTGTAGGAACAATTCCAGATGGATGTTTGGAGGTATCCACAGGTTGGCTCCCTTCCATCCCTTGAGGATCTGCCATCAAGTCACTAGTTTTCTTTAGATCCTTCTTCTCTAAACCCTGTTTACCGCTTCCTCAGAATACCTTAATAAATTTTTACAGGATAACAGAAACCCCAATCAATACCATCCTCGGAAAGAACCAGGGAAAAAAGTCATTTCCAACTATCCCTATTTGCTCAGTTTTAAATAAAAAAATAAAATGGAAATGATGAGACAAAATTCAATCTTTAATCAGAAAACCCATTCAATTAGATTCCAAAAATAAAAATAAAAAATTAATAATGTTAAATCTACAAACTATTAAACACCAGAACAGAAAGGGAAAAGAAAATTGAAGATCGAAACCGGAAAAAAAAGGCAAAAAGGAAAAAAATTAACAAAGAAAGTAAAAATCGGACCTTTTGGATGAGAAATTGACAGATGAATCGTCTCTGTGTTGGTTAATTGAATAAAAAATTAGTAGCGGAGGAATTAGAGCGGTAAGAATTTAAAAGAGGAAGCTTTTATATGTATAAAAGGATTTATAGGGAGAGAAGGGATTGGAAGAGAGTATGTGAAGGGGGAAAGAGGAGATGGGAGAGATCTGGAAATGGGGATGTCAAGGGCTGATATCGGAATGTGATTTACCCGAACAGACCTCCAGTTTGGCATGATAGTCAACGCTTTGTGAAGGGTATTTTCGTCATACAAATTTTCCCAGTGGTCTGTGAGGTCCATTGCTCATGACCAATAACGCTTCGACGCGTGCCTCCTCTTTTTATTTTTTGTTTTCCAATTTCCTCTTCTTTCTACGCATGTACATTTTCTTTTATAAAAACACGTCCCCCGACTTTAAGCCAAACGTTATTTTAGTCATTAAACTTTTTTATTTCATACTCATCATTAAAGTTCCAATTTCGCTTAAGATTGATCAATCTACGACAATGCCATGAGTTATGTATATATTTTCTTGCGCGGACAATATGAAAATTAACAATAATCACATCTTTCAACTTGTAAGAAACACACTTCAATAACTCGATTTTCATGTTAAAAATGCAACTAACAGAGCAAAACGTCCGTTCTACTTCTCACACATCATATGCACCACAAGTTCATGTTATCACAGTGACCTCCGTAATAAGATGTTAAGACCAAATACCACTTGAAAAATTAGATGTCAATTTATCTTTGACGATCAATTTAATTATTAATTAAGTGAAAGCAAACAAAATTTAGTTAAGAGAGAAGTTGGTTGAAATCATCTAACAAAGTAATTAGGATATTACGTGCTTTGATTCTCATGACATGATATAGCTATTGTAATATCAAGTCATAATAGCGCGTGTTGGACACACTTATATTTTGGTTCGAGAATTTTGGTACTACATTCCATTGAAATGTGGAACACCTTCGCATCAATTTGAGTACCTATGTGTGTTGTGTTGGCTTTAAAACATTCGGAGTGCTAAGGGGTCTAGTACTAGTCTATTGACATGGTCATCGACTTCGAATGGATGCAAAGAATGAAAAGAACGAGAACGAGAAAGAACCTCATCTGGAATTTTATTTTAAATAAAAAAAATATACACAAAAGTAAATAAATTGTTTAACACAAGACCTTGTAGATCTCTTGATGGCAAATGTTCTACAGGGAATACGAAGGCCGAAGATTTCAAGTCTCAACTTTCCACTCTAATTTATTTAATTTAAAAGGAGAATTTTTAACTCAAGCCAAGTTTATAAAATTAGAAAAGTGATTAAAAGGAGTTGATTTATGTAAAAGATTAAGAAGGCTCTCGAAGGGGAGACGATATGAGAAATGGGAACGGCAAATAAGGGAAACTATCGGAATTTTAGGGTTTTGTATCATTGACTGCTGGGCTGGGCTTTGTAAAAAAGAAGAAATGGAAAGTTACACATATAAGCCCATAAACGAAAATAATTCTAGAAATACTTTGTTTTATAATCTCATAATTACTATATATTCTACAAAAATAGATAAAAATACTTCAATCTCTCAATTTCGTTATTTTAGGTTTTAATTATTAGACTCAGCTGATTATTAGTCCGATTAAAGCACCATGTCGACATGTTGTTGATTCAATAGATTGGTCATTACTCAATATTGATTGGGTCAAAAAGTACAAATATTTTGTGAAAATTACATTCTTCCCTACTTTTCAAGATCTATATTCTAAAATCAAATTTGAAATTTTAATTTTCAAAAATCAAATATTTTTTAATTAGATAAATTATAATTAAATAATATAATTACCCAAACTCTAATCAAAACATTTTCATCATCTTCCCTCGTCTCATTCTCTTCTCTCTCATCGACTCTCTTCTCTCTGCATCCATACCCACCCAACCCAAACCCTAATAATCTCCCCCCCCAATCTCGATGATGCGACCATACCCAGACGACGAGGCCATCGTGCGCGTCGCTACTACAATCCTGGTGCTGCAATGAAGAAGACGAGGACACTGCGTCGTTGCCACCACAATCCAGGCGTTGCAATGAAGAAGGGGACACCGTGTCGTCGCCATCACGTAAGCAGCATTGCGATGCTGTTGCAAGTCGTCACCTCTTGTGTATCCGTTCTTCTTCTTTTTCGAGTGATGCAGTGATTGAAAAGGTGTGCGGTGCGGTGCGGTGGTGATGCAGTGGTTGTGTTTGTGGCGATGATGCGGTGGGTGAGTGGTGTGGCTGTGATGGAGATGATGGTGATGGGGCTGCTGTTGTGTTTGTTGATTGGTGGTGATTGCAGTGGTAGTGTTAGCGGTGTGGTGATCGACGATTCGGTGGTCAAAGTGTGTGGTTGCAGATGCGATGGTGATGCGCGGCGTAGAGCTGTGCGATGCGGTGGCGGGTACAATGGTGAGCATAGGCCAAGTGTTGATGATGATGGAGGTGGCATTCTGGTGTTCTGCTTGCAATGCCATGCGTGGTGGTCGCTTAGCCGTGCACGGCGTTATACTCCAGATCTGAGTGGCGCTGCATTTTTTTTTTCTTATTGTTTTTGTTGTGGGTTGTGGTGGAGGCGCCATTGGTGTTGATGGTGGTGGCACCGTGCCGTTAGTGGTGAGTTGCCGGTTGTGGTAGTGTACAGTTTTTGTGACCAATAAATTGGTTAGTTGTGACTTGTGACCGAAAAATA
>CAIGRH010174403.1:0-12535 GCA_903798295.1 Fraxinus nigra | reverse complement strand
AAAAAAAAAAAAAAAAAGTGTTTTTTGCTATGTAAAATATAAAGTCAAATTTAAGTATTTGTTGGTATCGATTTGAAAATCCTTTTTGGATCAATTGAGGGTCCATCTTAATCTCGTCAAATGAGTCTTTTTTTCGTTGAAACCAAACATGACAACACGAAAAGTTGACCCAAGCCCCTTCCATATAGGTTGAACCATGCAAGATATCATTTGGAAACATTAAAGGAATACGACTAACAAGGTGTTCCCCATGAGTGGCAACACAATCCGCAACAATCAATAAAATAGAAGTAATGATGACCTAAAGTGCAGAGCTACGATCGAGATATCGTGATGACTTATCGTCGCCAAATTCTCCAACCAATCAAATCTCTCAAAAAATGACGATGACACACAAGCATATAATGTAGTTTGACATGACTATGCCGAAAAAACTGCAGTCTAGTGACTTATATAAAAGGGCAAAAGTCCAACAAGAAAGATCAAGCTATCTAGAACTTCTTTATACCAATCGTGCTAAAATATTTAGATATCAGTAAATATTGTACTACTTATTTCTCTTATTTGATCTAAAGATGTCACGTTATTGAATACTTAGTGAGGTGTGTTTGTATAAACTAAACGGATTAATTTGAGTTCGAAAATAATTATCAATGCCACATGCAGTTATCTCGTCACTTAATTATCAAAAAATATATAGCAACTTTATAAAATAATATAATTATTCCATAAGACATGCTAAAGATTTAAATATAAAAAAATTATATAATTTTAATAGGGTTAATTTTCTTGATGCATTGAACACCACTGAAGTTAGACCTTTTATTTCTAGTGGTATAACTGAAAATCATACTTATCCGTGTGCCAATTCATCCAACGATTTTAAGTTAAATCCTATGAGTTGCACATAAATATGGAGAATGTTCCGTTTAAGAAAGCACATCAACTGGGTGGATGGTTGAATGAAATATTTTATAAAGATTATGATTAAACCTCAAATAAATTAAAATTTAGTGACAGTTTATTTGAGAATTATTTGTATTAATATAATTTTGAGATCTGTTATACACACAAGGTCGGTGACCGACTCAAAAACAGGGGCATGATGTGGCTTCCATTCTGGGGTTGATTTGGATGGCTCACAATTCAAATCAAAGGCCGAGGTGTCGCCACCTCAACATCCTGTGTTTAGGTCGGTCACCGACCCTGTTTCTTTAGCATTTTAGTATAATTTTATATGTAAATTTATAATTTTTCCTACTTTTTTTCATCCTGCATTATTCAAAAAAATCTTTTTTTCGATTCAAATAATATCTTCAAAATAAACACTAAGGGTGTGTTCGGTAGAGACTAAAGTCGGATTAAAATTGAAAAACTAACCGTTATTGTTAACTTTTATTAGATGTGTGCGACCCAATAACAATTATATTTTTAATTTTAATTAAATTTTAAACTATACCGAACCTGCCTTAAGCAAAATTATACTATAAATAAAGGCATAATCGCATGTCAGATTTGTGGTGCTAAAAAGCCTTGACACTTTTTCAACCTCCGGTCATCCTCTTTCTTTCTCTCTACACAGAGAATCTTAAGCGTTGAACAGTACCACATGCTTGCTTTCGTAACAATGGCTTAGAAGCCTTGAAAAAGTATTTTGTGTTTTTCACCCTCCTACAACTGCCACTAACTGTCTTGATTCAAGACTTTTGAGTGAATTTTCAAGGCATTATCATTGTATTTGATTGAAGCTCAATTTTTTGAGTTGATAAAGAAAAAAAAAAGACAAATGGGCGGAGGAGGAGAAGAAGAGGGGTGGGGTGGTTGGCCACCAACACCTGGTGGAGCGCCACCGCTCTACATACAGAAAGATGACCACTGGACGCACTTTGATAACTCTGTAAATGCAGTTTCTTTTGGGTTTGTTGCCACTGCCATTCTTATTTGTATGTTTCTTGTTATGGCCATCTTTGAAAAGTTCCTTAGAGCCACCTCGCCGGCGGCTGGAGGCCGGAGTCCACTCAACATTGAGTCTCAGAACCATATGAACGGCTTCAATGCAAAACTTGGCCATCAATCATCTAAAGTGAGTTCTTTTAGTACAATCTCATACGTTTATATTTGGCTTTTCCCCTAAATTATGCAATTGTAAATTTAATTATATGGTTTAAATCCATTCATAAATGTTCAATATTTTATTATATTACTCTCATTGCTTCTGCCCAAGTTTAATGGAGAATAAATCAGATTTTTAGTAGGTTTGGATAAAAGTTTTCATTGTTGAAAAAGTCATGCATCCCATAAAATGTGTTAAAATTAGTTGCTGTATTTGAGTTAGATTAAAATTTGGATTTTAATTTGTACTCAAATTTCATTATGGAGAAATTAATGTCAAGTTCATCGTTTCTGTTTGGCTGATGTTCTTCTCTTATCTGCACTTCAGCTTTTTGTTGTGGGTTTGGTAGCAGGAAGGGAAAAAGTGCATGGTTCAAATTACCATGTTTTGGCCACATACACAGAACAAAGTTTAAATACACTGCGCGGATGGTCAATGTTTTTCGGATCCTCGAGGTTTTTCAGTAAGGTTGTCTGAGTTTAAAGGAAAGAATATTAACTAAGCGATAATCGTAAATGTGGCCACAATTGGACGATTATCGACACTGAAATGCCGGAAGTTTTGAAGTTATCGAAATTTGGATCGAGTATATTTGGTCATAATAGAAAAGAAAAGGATAAGCAGCTTAGCTTGTTTCTTGGTTTTTTAATCCTAATGTCTATGATCCTTTAAACATAAATGCATGTGCACGTTCCTCAGATTTTAGTACACAAATTATAAAATTGTATTTGATGTTTTTAATATGGCCCATCCATGCAGTTGTTGGAGGTAGGTCAGTCCAGTTCCCTGTTAATGGGACCTGGAATTGTTTGCTTAGACTAGTTTTTAAGAGTCCGGACCATGGCTTAGTCCCACGGTGGTATAGGATCTCTATTAGCACCATCAACACCAATATTTATGGTGCCCCACGTCGTAAAGCCCTGGATAGGAGACAGTTTGCCAACATTGACATTGCTTTGTCCTGTCGTTAGTTTAATTGATTGATCTTTTTATCTTGGCTGCATATAATTTATCTCGATAACGTGCAATCCGAGAACCTTACTTCAAATTATAACAACCATAACTTAGGTACCCAAAATTATTCATCATCTAGCAGAATTTGTATCATTTTAGGTTCTGATTTAATGTCGTGTGGTATTTGTTACAACTTACGAGTATCAGTGGATAGGTCTGTTCTTAGGTTTGACCTCTTAGGTGTAATATTGGTTTGGCTTTTTTTTTTTCTCTATCAGAAGATGATAATAATCAAAAAAACAAATTAATGAATTCTCTTTCTCAACAAAGGACCCTTTTTAAGGTTCTGGTTCAATATTATGTGGTCATTGGTACAAGTGTCGGTGGATAGTTCTGCTTTTAGGCCAATGAAATTTTCTTTCTTAACAAACTACGACGTTCAAGGTTCCGACTCATTGGGTGCTATGTGGCACGAATCTCAGTAGATAGATCTGTTCTTAGGGGTGGACATTTTAGGTTTGATTTCTAATAATCGAACAAGCAGGTTAATGGATTCTCTATCACAACGAATGACTGATTGATGCTTTCAGAATTTACTCATCTGATCCACAGTCCATAGTGTAACAATGAGTCGAGATTATAGCTAATTGCTTTGTATGATTGATGCCTATTAACTTTTATTTTTGAAATTGACGTTCAATCCTAAATATTTGCTTAGAGTTTGTTTAACTTTCGATATGTTAACATAGTTTGTCTGAGGCTTATTACAGCTTTAACGAAGACTATATTATTTTGTTTTGTGACTAATATAGCATCGCATTGATATTGTTTTTTAATACACTTTTTTCCCCAAGTTTTATGATGCTAGACCTTCCAACTAAATGGCTCACCTAAATCTTATATTTTCAGATATTAGTCAATGCCAAAGAAGTTTCAGTGGTGATGCCCGGTGATAATATTCCGACTTTTATTGCATGCCAGCTCCTGTGCCTTGTCCACCCGAACGCAAGCCTTGGCCTTCACATCAACTGCCCGTTTTGTGCCTGAATTCGAGCTCTGTCTGAGAGCAGCAAACGTTAGGAGTTGATGCCAGGTGCATGAGACATCAAGCCCTCTATAATATTTGAGCAAAAGTTAACACACATTGATGCACAATCAAAAAAATTAGAACCTCATGATGCGAGGCATTTTTTCCTCCATAGGCTGTTTGAATTTGTGCATAATCTTTTTATGACTTTAGTTAATGTAATGAATATATAGCTTGTTTGCACTGTTTGAAGATATAAGTCGATACAAATCAGGTGTCAAGAGGGGTCGATTGAACCCGTGCAAAAATATTATTACCAAATGGATATTTATCAATGTCTTTAATTTGCAAACTAATTGCTTGCTGGAGTCCATATTTTTGGCCATAGATAGAAACTACGAGGCCCTTGCGCATTAGGCCTTATATTTACAACCTCAAAACTGCGGACTGTGGTACATGGACCTTGGTCCAACCACCTTAGAGTCCACTTTCAAAATGCATTTGTTCATAATATATTGTCTGGAGCCCACTGCAAAGTAATCCAGCAGCCGTGAACAATACATTTCTAAGGTGTTTTATATTCCGACTTTTATTGCACAGCCAGCTCCTGTGCCTTGTCCACCTGAACGCAAGCCTTGGCCTTCACATCAACTGCCCGTTTTGTGCCTGAATTCGAGCTCTGTCTGAGAGCAGCAAACGCTAGGAGTTGATGCCAGGTGCATGAGACATCAAGCCCTCTATAATATTTGAGCAAAAGTTAAACACACATTGATGCACAATCAAAAAAATTATAACCTCATGATGCGAGGCATTTTTTCCTCCATAGGCTGTTTGAATTTGTGCATAATCTTTTGATGGCTTTAGTAAATGTAATGAATATATAGCTTGTTTGCACTATTTGAAGATATAAGTCGATACAAATCAGAGGTGGTGTCAAAAGGGGTCGATTGAACCCGTGCAAAAATATTATTACCAGATGGATATTTATCAATGTCTTTAATTTGCAAACTAATTGCTTGCTGGAGTCCATATTTTTGGCCATAGATAGAAACTACGAGGCCCTTGCGCATTAGGCCTTCTATTTACAAGCTCAAAACTGTGGACTGTGGTACATGGACCTTGGTCCAACCACCTTAGAGTCCACTTTCAAAATGCATTTGTTCATAATATATGGTCTGGAGCCCACTGCAAAGTAATCCAGCAGCCGTGCTTACAAATATCAATGCTGGGAAATTGAACTTATAAAGGCACACTTAGGGTCCGTTTGATTGCGATTGTGGAATTTGGATAGACAGAAAATGAATTACAGGAAATTGAATTGCTTAAAATTTATTTTACTGGAAAGTATAATTAATTGTATTTAACTGATATAATTTTCAACCTAAAAAATGTTGAAAGTTTGGTGTCCGTTTGATTTTGTTTTTATGGAAATTGTCCATTAAAGTGATAAAAAATTTTTTACCATTGGGTTTAGAATTTGTTCTAATTACCAAAAAAAATAATAAAGAAAAATTATCATATCAAATACAATTCGTTTGACTTTGTTTTATATGGAAATTGCCTTACTATTATTTGTACATGGGACAAGCTACAATTGTTTTCCCTTCAACGTCTGAATCACTTACAATGAA
This sequence comes from Fraxinus nigra, assembly GCA_903798295.1. Lineage (NCBI taxonomy): Eukaryota > Viridiplantae > Streptophyta > Magnoliopsida > Lamiales > Oleaceae > Fraxinus > Fraxinus nigra. Next base: position 6,810 of record CAIGRH010174403.1, on the reverse strand, counting down.
TAATTTCGAATTTTAATTTCTCATTCATTCAACCATCGTTTTGTACAAAATATATGATTTCAATATTTTGAATAGGAGAACACGAATTTACATTGCCCATTATCGTCTCTTCCTTCCCGTTTTGTTAACTTTGTTTGGTTCCATTAGTCTGCAGAAACAAAAATTTAATCTTTGAATGGGACAAAAGTCTCCATACAAATTAAAAAGAGTTGTTTTGATGTGCTAAAAAGATACAAAAGTTTGAATTTTGAGTTCTCGTACCATTCCTGTCTTTCCACTCAATGCCAAGGTTTGGATTGTGAACAAAAACAAAACGACAAACGTACAATCCAAAAGAATCGAATCTACTCACGCAGTACTGTCTGTATTGACACTATTCTGAATTCTCAATAGAGGACAAGCCACTGAAAAATTTCTAATTGGAAAGCGGAAATTACTGTGTTAGCCCTCAATTTATGAAATTGTAGAAATTGATCCTCAATCTTTGAAGATGATGGAGTTGGTATCTAATTTTTATTGTAGCCTCAAATAAGAATAAGAGTCTGTTTGGGTGCACTTAGAATTGCAGTTTCAATCGTTGACAAATAAAATTTGGACCGTTGATTTTCACTTTTTTCCAAGAAAATCTGACATGACAACCGCAATATTGGACCATTTTATGACATAATGGCATTTTTGCCCTTAATATTTAATTCATTTTGCACGACGTATGGGCTTTTTTGATATTTGGTGTTACAAATGTCAGATTTTGCCGCCAAAGTGGGCTCCATTCTGCAGTAAAAAAAGGCCATATATTATATCATTGCACATATATCTTCTACATATATTATATTTGATTGATATCTCATGGTGTGTAAAAATTTAATCATTGATTTTAATAAGCGTTATTAATCATACTATATGTGTACTCTTCTTTACATCTTTGTTGATATTTTTCAACATGAATCTATCAAAACTTTTGATTTTGAATCCATATATTATATCATTGCACATATATCTTCCACATATGGGGATGTCAAACACAATGTCATCGAAAGTGTATATCTTACATTATTCAAGGGTTATTCAAATGAGCGGTCCTACATCGTGATTAGTCAACAAAATTGTTAGTATAACAAAATTGCTCAAATAATGAAAGAATTATGCTATATTTACATTGATTGTTGACATTGAATAATGTATAAAAATCTGTATCATTTATTGTTTTAAGTATCATTAAAATCAACTATCAAAATGTTGATCACCCCACACGCTGTCAGCTAAATTTTGTCAATCAAATTGTTCCTGAATAATGGAAATAATTCAAAATACTTCACAGCGTTGCCCGAGCCTTGTATATTTTGAAGCTAAGTGGGTTTTCAACTTGGATTTGTACTAAGAGATTTGAAGTTTCCATTTTTGCCAATGCAAGTATAACGAAAGATTATGAATTTTATTCTTAAAGTCGATAATTTATTTTAACCATAAATTTTATTTAATTCACAACTTTTATTTACTATTTATTATTTAAACACATATTTCACTAATTTTTATCGAGACTTTATAAAATTTAATTTTTAGCAAAATCAAATAAGCTAAGTTCCGAGTCCATAATTGGTGCCAAAACATGTATTAGGTGAATTATGTACAATTATATCCATGTATTTTTGTCCTTGCCCAATTTTTTTTGTCATTTTATTCAATCCACTATACATAAAAAAAGTTACAAGGAATTAAGTGGACGTTGACAATCAACTTTAATTAAATTTATTATGATTCCCATTATTTCAAATTATAATTTTTGAAATAATATTTATTTAAAGAATACATGATTTAAAAAGAATTAGTTTTTTTATTTACGCATAATTTCATTTTATGAAATATCGTTGATTGAAAATAGAGAAAATAATAAATTTTTGGGATAATTGAGGCAAACATGGACTAAAATTTAATTTTTAACTATGTTAAGGGAGGTGTTTGAGTTTAATTCATTTTGAAAAATATATTTTAAAATAATAAATTAATAGAGAATGTGCGATTAAAAAAATATTTTTTTAAATTTACGTGTAATATTATTTTGATAAAGAAAATGCATATATGTTGCCAACTTTGAGTTTTATTTGAAGTGAAAAATAAGGATAACATGGAACTACATTGCCAATGGCATATGCAGAATTTACATCCCTAACCATCTATTCCATTACAGAAATATAAAACATTCCAAGGATACAAGTGGATTTTCAAGTGACTCGGTACTCGTCGCTGGCCACTTAGTTTCGCTACAGCTACTGTCTACGATTTCATTACCTTCATCCATCCTCCGGGTTCTCTCACTCAACACGGACCCGACCCGACCTGGAGACTTTCCGGTCCTACGTACCAATTGGTTCTGGGTCAGTCCTGTTTTATCTGGCCCAGTATGCGTACGGGTAACCGGTGACATAGACCTCCGGCAGGAGCTCTGCCAGCTGTCCCTCGACTCCCTCCTTCCTGGTACGGAATGACTATTTCTTCGGGTCACGGGTCCGGATCTAGCTCTGACAGGAGAGGGCTCTGATCTCCTCCCTGGGGACTTCCCCATCGGTTTTTCCCTTGTTATCTCGCCGGAGATAGACCGATTTTTGAATCTCGGCGGTGCACTTTGCCTGAAAGCGTTCACATTTTCACTGTTTTCTCTCTTTTCCGTAACAGACGTTGAAACGCTTACACTCTCGCTGATGGTGCTGCAGATCTCAGAAAATTCTTCAGACACCTCATCATTTTTGAAATCCACCAAGGGTTTCTTTAAAACTCCATCATTATGCTTCTTTTCATCTGGAATCTCCGAAAAAACCGGCAATAATGGTGAAGATTTTATAAATGGAACTTTATTTTGCTGATTTTCTTGAAATTTCGGAACTATGGATGATGTCTGTTTTGGAATTGTGGGAGTTTCTGAAAGGACTTCTTTGACTGTTTCTTCTTCTAGTGATGGAGGTGGTGATTTAGAAGTGTAAGGATTTGGAGCTGCTGATTTGCCGGAGGTGCTAACGCAACAACCCATTGTAGCTGCCGTCTCTTATTTAGTAATGGTTTGAGTTTTCATGGTGGCCGAGTGGCGGTGGACCGCGGAGTTGGCGTGAGAGAGGAAGGTTTGGACTTTGGAGTTGAAAAGAGAGGTGGGGTGGGGAATGAATTTAGGGGGGGATGAATAAAATGTATATATTGTGGGTTGTTGCAGTTGGAGCCAGCAAATAATACATAAAGAGAACTGAAAAGAGCATTCTTTCAAGTTTAACTCTAATGCTGGGTTACCATTTCGCCTCAAATAGCATTAAAGAGTGGGAGGAAATAGGAAAAAAATTAAAATTATATGAAAATTGAAGTGATGTATATGCCATTTATTATTTCCCAAATTCATTTTTATCCACACATTTCATGAAATTCTTAATTTCCAACAACACATTTTATCAGTTTTTACAAAAATCTAATTTATATCAAATCAAATAATGGCTAAATTATAAACGAATATGAACGAGTACTATAGTACCTTCGATTCGTCTACGAAATAGAACTTCACTCACATTCTTGAAAAATGCATTCTTCTGCTACCCGTTTCAACCACACATTCATCAATAATACTTACAAGCAAATTCAAAAAATTTCCTTATTTTTTAATTACATATTTTTCATCACATCACTTGAAAAAATACATTCTTTCCTCCACAATGTGTATTATACACGGCCTTAGTTAACAATATCCTAACCGGTTTGTAATCTCAAAAAGGTGCGATTTTGCTATAAAATAACAAAAATAGATAAAAATTTAAAAAACAAACCATTAACTCTTGCTCAAAATGTAAGTGTTAGAGAATTTCCTTAAAATTTATTGGAAAGATTTGTGAGCTCCAAATCCAATTAAACCGTTAGTAAATCTCACGATCAAACTAATGATTATGTCTTGTGTTTTGTGCCCCTAATTAGTAATTATTTCCATCGCCTTCTCAATCTTTTCGCTAATGACTTGCATAATTTATGTACACAAGAACACATGCATGTGACCTTTTCTTAAATCACTATATGTTACTTTTTGTTTGTGTTTTTGCGGTGAAGCACATGTGACTTCACTGTTCCTACGGTTTGGTCCCCCAACATCAACGGTCTAATTAAATTTACCAAGCTATTTCTCTTTTATACTTTCTATTTTTCTTTATTTATCTATTAACCGTTCCCTTTTGTGAAAATAAAATGACCTATGAGATTATTCGATTAAAACTTTTAATAACCTTTTAGAATTTTAAAAAATTAGGGATATTCAATATAAACTTTTCGAAACTCTCTAAAAGTATTAATGTATTCAATGAAAACTTATATAAACTTTTAAAAAATTTCTAAAAAGTCACGATATATTCAATTAAAACTTTTTAGAAGTTTCGATAAATCTTGCTGTATTCAAATTTTAATGACTTTTAAAATTTTTATAAGAGTCTCTGGTGAACTAACTTTTAAGCAAAAAGTACTAAAATAAAATCTCAAAATTTGTCTTTCATTAATCACAAATCTTTAGGAGACTTTCACAAAAAATTAAAAAAATTAAAATAAAAAATATGTATTTTTTTTAATATTTCTCTTTCCCTTTTCATTCTATGAACATTAGATTAATTATTTTTGTCTCTCTCTCTCTCTCTCTCTCTCGTTCTCTCTTGTATGAAAAAAATTAAATTGGATTCTTATAACTTTTTATTTTTGTTTTTCATTCATTTTTTTTGTGAAAAATATCTATTTTTAAGGTCTTAGATTTTAAATTTTTTTAAAATATCTTTTTATTATATGGAGAGATAAAGGGGAAGAAGGATGAGAATTGTAGGAACCACTATCTCCTGTGTGAGAATAATCATATTATTGTACTAAGTCCATGTGAATTGTATTTCAAATGAAAGTTTTCAAAAATATTTTAAATTCTACATAAAATTTATAAAAGTTTTAAAATAAAAGTCTATAGAATCTTGAAGAACACTTCCACTAATTTTATACAAATATATAACAAAATCATCAAATTTATAGAAGTCATCACTTTAAAAAAAAATCACCAAAATCTTCAAAAAAAAAAAAAAAATGCGTTTTTCTCCATTTGATTTCAAACCAGCGCAAGTCGAGCAAGTTTTATCATTTCTGCTAAATCAACACCAGTAGTTTATATTCATAGTATTACAATAAATTGCAGTAATTTATTTTTAGTCAAAATGAAATGGAATTGGAATAATTTATTGTGTACAGTTCGGAAGATTCACCTGATATACAGTCTGGAAAAAGTAAGTATAATAAACTCTGACACATGGCTCTAAACTAAATAATTGTAATTAGTACAATTAACCAATCAAAAAGTGCTCTGGGACCCATATTTGTATTATATGCGTTTCAGTGATTAGTGTTGTGGTTGGGTCAAAATGCCTCACGGCGTCATCAATGGCGATTTTGAAGGTAGTAGGCCTGCTCAGAAGAACCCTTTACAAGTCAAAGATCGTGTGATAACTTGTCACGTTCAACAAGTTAAAGTCTGAGATTGGATAACGTAGTTTCTGTATTCTGTTCTGAACAAATTGTATCATCCTTACTCTTTCAAGCCTCCGTTTCCAAATATGTAGAAGTTGGTCTCGACTTCATGCTATAGTTATGCGAATAGTTTTTAATGACAACATGTCTAAATAAACATATAACGTTTTAGAAAACATCTTCCGGTACTTTGATTAATGTTGGAATATTGTTCAAATTACAATGACTAGTGATTTGGAAGCGATAAATCATGAGAAAAAACAAGTGGAAGCAAAACGAGAATAAAAAACGAATAATACCGGCAAATGATCTAGGCGATCGCTCGGGCTTGAGGCTGGTCAGTCATCTTGGAAAAGTTATTGATGTAATGAAAAATATTATTTTATTAAAAATGTGTGGTTGAAAATGATTAAAAGAATGAGAATGAGAATTTTAATGTGTACCAAACAGTGATATAGTATAAATTTAGTTTTATACTTGTTATTAATAATTCTTGTCAAAATCTTTTAAATACGAATACTTATTTATTATTCAATAATAACTTTGAGTTAAAAATAAATATTATTTCTAATTTTTTAGTAAAGAAAAAATTATCATGATAGAGTGTCAAATGAATGTCAGTTTGGCACGTGTTGAACACGTGTCACACACTATCCTAATTGAAGTATTTGTGCCGTAAAGATGATGATTGAAGTACTATATCTAGGGATGCTTTTCTTGTTCGAAAACATATCTTAAACATCAAATCAATTCACTTGTATCCAAATTTTTAGGTCAAACCAATTTTTCTTATATTGTTCTTCAAAAATCCATCTTCTAGTTTGTTTTGCTTCATTTAAATTTGGATTAACCTTTGTTTACTCCTACAAACTATTTTTCTTTGAAAGCTTTCATGCACTTATCCTGACAACTGCAAATGTCGTTCAAGGACAACTATTCATAATCGTGTTCTAATCTTCCATTTTGGTGAATTCTTGTTGCTGATTTATTGTTCTTCACCAATGTTTTACAACAATTAATTTGATGTTTGGGATCTTTGAGTTTATGGGAATCAAAAAATGTACTTTGTACTAGCACCCATCAAACTTTTATTTATTTATTTTTATCTAAAGTAAGATGAATCAAAGATTTTATTTATTTATTTATTTATTATCTAATTGAACCAACCACCCATCAAACTTTCATGTAGTTTTTGAAACGAAACTTGACCTAGCTCGGTGTGTGGGCTTTGGACCAAACTCAAGGGGTACTTACAAAAAATACCCTTAAAATTAAAAGTGTTTTGAAAAATCATATGAA
>CAIGRH010174387.1:0-15086 GCA_903798295.1 Fraxinus nigra | reverse complement strand
AAAATTGAGCTCAGTGACAGCAGCAAGGGCACAGCCTCCAATAATTGGCACAAGTGAAAGGTAGACTGATGTTGGAAAAGCCTCTCCAAGTAGAAATCTTGAAACCAAAACACTGAAAGCTGGTTCACCACTCTTTATAATGTGTGTAAATGAAACTGCTACCTTTGACATGCTTATTGTTGCAGCCACATGCCCAATGGTGTGTGCCACAGCAACCTAATCCAAAACAAACATATTAAGCCTCGCTCTCAATAAATTTATGGTAAAAAATTCAAAACAATATAAATGAGAAGTAAAAGGGTTTGTCTGCTTACAGGTAACAAAGTTTTCCAGAACTCCAAATCAGTCTTTGGAGCCTCAGCGATCTTTGTAGCCCAAGAAACCAGCATGAGAAGAGAGCCAGCTGCTAGAGATAGAGTCGAAGTAAGCCACGGGAATGGAAAGGCATTGAGGACCTTCTTGTTGTAGATATTGAACACAACATTTAGGGCCCACCATGTAACAAAATAAATACTAATCTTAATCTTCTGGGCAGCAGCCTCTCGTGTTTCTTGATCGAAATCGATGCTAATCGGTAAGGGCTGCGCTCGATGAGCTTCGTACGCATTGCACTGGATTGTAGCGTCTCGAGGTTTCGAATTCTCTGGTTCACGAATATAGCCAAATCCAGTTACTGCTGAAATGTACAAAGGCTTTCTGCAAGCTAAAACATTCGGCTTTTCACATTTTCTCCCGACAACTTGATTGGGAATAAAGGATGAAAAATGGATTTTGGAGGGCAAATTCTTGCGCTGCAAATGATTAGAAAATGTAGCAGATGAATAGAATTGTTTTGCTTCAAAAGCCATTAATTTTAGGTTTCTTTAAATAACCAGCAAAGGCTGTAATGGGCAGAACTTGTTGTGGGTGGAGGTGAAGGGGAGGGATGATTGACTTAGCCCAACCTCAGGGATTCATGCATATATATAGCATTGTTCATGAAGCAGTATGGCCAGTTGGATGCGTGGGTGGGGTGACGGGGTGACTGACCTCTCAAGCTCATGAGGGCTAGTTGTCATTTGCTGCACATCAACAGGTCGCAAAAGGCAACCCAACCAGAAACGATCTATATTGGAATATTCCCCCATATATTTGAATAGTAGTAGTAATACAAGTTGAATTCATACAAATGTACTAATTTCTATTTCATTCTAATTTGGTTTTTTTCATTTGCAAGGCAACAAATTCCTAAAAAATAATAACAATTGTGGTTTTTCACCACTAGAAAATGCTCTACGGACTACGGCCAATTTCCAATAGACAAAATCCATCACATTTTTGTGAGAATGTTGATGAATTATCCGAGTTTTCATTCCAACAGAGCGTTAGATTTCCAACGTGTTATTCCTTCACTAGAGATGGGGTTTCAACTACGGATTTTTGGCTCGTTTAAGAGACGATGGTTTTGATTTGGCAACGATAAAGTGCAATCTTTTACTCAGTGTTCGGTGAAGATTAAAATTAGATTTTTAGTAGATTGTGATAGAAGTTTTTGAAATGTGTGGTTGAAAAGCTGTAAGATCATGAAAGATGAGATTAATATTAATTGTTTAACTTTTAGTTAGATGAATACATTTTACTAAATAAATATAATGGTAAAAAATAGTTGACTCGTGATATTTCCCCCAAATGACAAACTATATGGTATATCATAATACAATATTAAATATGCTACACAATAAATCTTTTCTTCTCATGTATTTAGCTATGTTCTTAGCTTGAGATCATCCCGGACAATTTTTTTTTTACAATTCTTGAATCGTGTAATTAAAAATCGAACATTACCGATCAAAGAAATGTTTGATAAAAGTACTCTTGATAGCCCGACAACTAAAAAATCCGTAGCCTTAAGATATAAATTAAATTTTTTTTTTTAAAAAAAAAGAGCAACATAATTTTTTTCGTCTCCCCGTATGTGAAAACAAAAAATCTATCAATTATTACCTCAAATATCGACTAAGGATACTTGCATATCAATCGTTGGAATCCTTCTCGCACCAAAATAATTGAGAGGGCCAGCTAACAACTCGTTGGTGTCATTTTCACCCACCTTGAGTTTCTCAATTTGGTGTGATGCAATTGTCGTTGTATAAACCTCGTGCTAAATGCATTTCGACGGTCCAATTTTTCCATCTTAATAAAAACACGTTTTTTGTAAAAATTATTTAAAAAAAAAAAAGAATTTAGAGGGTGTTTGGTAGAGATTAAATTTGAAAAACTAGTCGTTATTATTGACTTTTATTAGACTAGTGGGACCCAATAACAGCTATATTTTCAATTTTAATTGATTTTTAAGCTATACCGAACACGCCTTAAATAACTAACGTCTAGAAATTTCAAAACATAAAGATGAGTACAAAACTAATAAAATGTAGAATTAAACTAGTTGTACACACTAGTTGTACATGAATTTTGACATTCCAAATGTTGTCAAAATCTGTGTCGTTGATTGTTTAAGATATTGTGAAGATCAATGTTTAAAAAGTGGCACCTAAAATAAGAATAATATATGACATTCGGATAAATAAACTAAAAGGCAAACACTATTCTATTAATTCGCGAATTCAACGAGGATTTTTTAGAGTCGGACTTAGCCAAGTCTCATTGAAAATTATGAGAATTGAACACTCTAACTGCAACAAAAGAAATGAATCGAATTGGAACAAAATCAATCGATTATGGACCGATCTAACTCCTTCGTTTTTCTAGCATTATGTTGAATAGAACACTTGTAACTTCAACGATTTTTTTTCCTATTTCTAGTATTAATCACATTATCGAAATTTAATTCAGTCCAAAATATAATTTAAGTATATCAATTAAGTGATAACTTTTATGAAGAAGTGTTTATATGAAGTTTATATGAATTAAGTACTAATAATAATCAACAATTTTGTCTCCTAAAAGAAAGTGTGGAACTGAGACAAGAAAATATTAGAACTTTAATTTACATTTATTTATTCAACTCACCCGCCCGACGTGCATGAAACATTTATTTCACTTTTCGAACTTTGATTCGTGAAACTTTCATTAACATTGAGTGGGATATTTGGCAGAAATATTTGATTGCTTTGATACTATCATACGTTGATATTCATTGAATTTGTGGCTCAAAATTGAAGAATAAACTTGAGAGAGTGGCCCATTGTGCTTAAAATCAGCTCCTAAAGATCAAAATTTTATACAAGTTACTTTCCATGCCAGTTTCCCAGCTAGGGTTCAAGTTCAATGCAATAGCAGTATATGTTTGGCATTTTATGGGAAAATGGGCTGAAATTTCCTTCAGTCAATTGATATGACTTGTCAAAACAGATTGGCGGTTCATATTGAGAGGCCAAAATATCCCACCAACTCATTGAACCATTAGACAGATTGTTGCTTGTTTGCATCCGAAACGCATCGTTAAATTTTCTTCATGGACAGGCAGGTAGGTTGGTAGGTAGAGAGAGAGAGAGGGAGAGAGACTGCCTTGGGTTCGCGGAAATCGAAAATGAAACGCGACATGATTTGACGTTTTTAAAATGTTCAAAAAAGGAAGAAAGAAAAGAAGACACGAAACAAGGTACAAAAGTTTATGACATTTTAATTCTGAAAAATTGATACAAGTCGAGACATGGTGGTGTTCATGGAGTGCTAAGACATAAACAAAAGTAAGGAAATTTCCATTTGTAGGGAAGTCTTACACCCTCTCACATGAAAGTGGGTCCCAAACAATAAAAAAGTAAAAAAAAAATTACCCACCTACTCCGCCCTTGTGAGTAACGGTAATGCTTATGTATCTGTACATGTAGCATCTCTCCAAAAATAAGTATTGGACACTAGCTAGGGTGCCGGGACATTCCAAGGTGCGTGGAGCATTGGCACACTGCAGGACATCAAGACCTCGTTCGTATGTGCGGATTAGTTTCATTTTATTCGCTTAGTTTCTATTCAATTCTACCTTTCGTTTCAGTGAGACTATTCTGGGCATTAACATTCATAAGGTTTCTCTCTTATTTTGTGAGTATTTTAAACTCTTCTAATAGTGTAGTTATTGTAGGTTGTATTTTATTAAATTATAAAAAACTTGGAAGTTCTTCCAATCTTCGATCGTGTTCCGATATTCTTCGGGTTTCAGCTAATTTAGATTACAGTGTCATTAAATTCTTGACGCTTGTACTGCACCAAAAAGTTACTCAATACTTAACATGTGTGCTGCATCAAAAAGACCCTATATTAATTCAAACTTTTTTGTAGTACAAGAATTAAAGCCTGAAATTGTATAAATGTCTAGTTGAAATCCGAGTTGAGTTAATTTTTAATTGAAGCCACAAAAATCTCTCCCAACGTTAAAATCTCTCTAACGTACTGTTTGGTAGTCATTTTTTAGACCGAAAAATGAATTTTATGGCCGTTACGGATCAAAGTCAGCAGCCTTTTTTGACTTCTCCACTCATAGGTGGGACCCACAAATATTATTTAACAGTCATTTTTTTTCCTTAAAATTTGCTAAAAATGGCTACTAAACATACATTTAGCTACGAATGTTCCAACTTCTAACAATATATCCATTATATTTTATCTTCCTTTCACAAACAAGTTTTCTTACCCTTTTGTCGGTTATTTATTCACTTAAGAATCTTCAATTTCCATTGAAATGTTGACACCTTCACATATCGCCTCTTACTGACAAACGAAAAGTCATCCTAAATATCAAAAATATATTGAGAAGACGTGCCAGGGAACTACAACTTCAGGAAAAGAGATTTACGCTCATTTTCAACATGCCCAAGACATTATACGTGCACAAATATTAAAAAGTCTTAAATTCAACAGTACTAAGTTACACCATCTCGTCTGATAAATCAAGCTTTTAGAGAGTTCAATCTTCAGCAAGAGGCAAGAGCACATCACAAAATGTGCATTTGCATATTGACTAAGAGAAGAACAGTATTAAAAACAGCATATTGACTAACAACAATCTCAATCAGCAAACCACTATTTGTGGTACTAAAGTCATTTCTTGATTCTTGATAAAAATTAAAACTCAATTTTTAGAAATTTGTTTACAACTAGATAACGAAACCAAAAATTATCCAACTACGGAAAAGGAAGGGAACTTCAGGAATTAGCGATTCGGAAGAAAAACTCTCAGCAGCTCAGTGCACAACCGTATGACTTCAAGCCCTCTTTTTTCTATTTAGCACGGATCTTTTTCCAATTGTCATGGTCTTTCCAGAATGAGGCGTCAGACCGCGTAATATTGCTAAAATAGCAAACCCGAGAAAGGGGAAGTACATGGTTAACAGCCGTTCAGATGCTCTTTTAGACAATGTAAGTTCAGAAAGTATGGCTACCTGAAAAAGAACATGAGCAAGATGAAAAAGGTGAATATAATAAGAAAGATGGTCTTTTTGTTGTCATGCAAGCAGTTATATTCAGATTATGTATTGAAACAAAACATTTTTCAAACCAAATGAAAGCAACGATAAATGAAGCATTCAATTGTAGCAGCATAACTATAACCAAGTAAAAAACCTCATCCAGGCAGGGCACCATCCTCCTGGATAGGCAGACTATGCCAGGCAAGGCAATCTGAGCCTGTGGCTTGTGCGGGCCAATTTTATAAAAAAAACAAAGCTCCAACTGAAAGGAGCTCCTTTGATCCATGCATTCTCCTTGTCCCAGGCTCCATAGCTCTTTGAACAAAAAAAGGGGGGAAATTGATGGGCATGGGGTCATGTCCGGCCATGCATATTTGATAGGTGGTGCTGGGCTCTCCGGATATACCTCATGACCCATGAACATGTCATGAAGTTGCTAGCCTAAAGTTCAAAAATAGGTATGTACACTAGTTTTTGACCTCCATGAATTTTGAGCATGCATTATATTTTTGGTCGAGATACAAGCAATTGATTATCAAAGTTCAGAATTAACTGTTCTTGTGGACTTGCCTCTAAGAAGTTGTGGCAAGAGATCTCATGGAAATTCGGTGGGAATGCTAGTCATCTGATAAGTTCTGTAGTTGGCATTCACCAATTTAAATCATTGAAGCACAACTAGACCCCTTTTCTACGAGAGTTTGATAAATCCATGTTGAATCACACCCTTCCCCCACATCACTTCAGACCTATAAAATCTCGCTATTCACTAAGAATATGGAAGTAAAGAAGGAATTCTATAGGGGATTGATTAGTTATCCCTATTATTGCTCTTACCGGCTCTACTTCTCTTATAACTTTCAAATTAAATAATGTTCTATGTGCTCTTGCCATTTAGAAAAATATTTATTTCAGTATTTCAATTTGACATCCATTGAATTCTTCTTTTTGTTAGAGTCCACAATTTGATGAACCAGAATAGTCGCTAAAGGATTTCTTAGAACACCGTTCATGAACACACTGAAGTTCGCGAACTCCCTTAGTGACATCAAGCCATGAGAAAGAAATTTGAACTGCTTGTCTGAAATAATAGTGTAGAATCTATACTATCTATCCCTTCAAAGTATAGTAAATTATTGATATTATTGGTTGTAAGTGGAGTTTTAGGATAAGAAGCAATTCAGATGGTTCGGTGGAGCATAGAAAGCTGAAATGGGAGTTAAAAAATTTCATTGACAGCCTAACAGTGACTTTCATACTACTTTTAGCCTGGTGGTTACACCTACCACAATCCGAATCATTCTCACTATCGCCATCACATGAAGGTGGTCCTTGTAGCAATTGGATGTCAAGAATGCCAATGCCTTTATTTGAGGCACATTGGGTGACAACCTGTACTTTTAACAATCCCTCTGTCATTTATACTCACTGCCACTACTCATGTTTATAAGCACAAGAAAGTCATCTATGGGCTCAGACTAAAAAGCTCATGTGCTTGATTTCATGGACTTCGCAGCTTTCTCACATCATAGGGCTTTAAAAACTCTAAGTCTGATACCTCTTCGTGTGTTTATATCGAGGCTCTCTAACTATTTATCCACGGTGTATTGTGACAAAATAATTTGCTATCCTTAGAGAGAGTTCATCAAGAGATTTTCCTATTGATTCTCCATTAAAGACCTCGGCACACTCCACTATTTTTTTGGTGTCAAGGTCCTTCACAGACAAAACAGCTTGTTTGTATCATAGAAACGATGTACTAATTGGTGAAAAATAGAATGCAGTGTCAAATCTGTCACCACTCAACTTTCCACAGCCAAAGTACTCCAGCTCCATGATAGGAGGATCCACTGAAGCCACATTATATTTCCAAGTAATTGGAGCACTCCAATGTTTATCTTTTACTCATCTAGATATTAGCGTCACCGTCAACAAGATATCTCAGTATATGCATAATTGCATACTCTATCAGTCACAATTTGATGTGCATTCAAGAGAGCCTAATGGTAGTCCCTGAAAGGGCACTTCTGACTATTTTATTTCTCACTTGTAGCCTTCCTTAGCCCTTCATGTAGTCCCTAATGTCAATTTGGCGGACAAACTAACGTCGGCATTATCCTACATTGTGTTCCTAGGTTCTATTCCAATTAATGGAATTCTATAAATCTAAAAACTTCATCTGATCAACAACAAAAGTGAAATATCATGTGTTTGCTTCCACTGCTGCAGAAGTTAATTGGGCAGAAAATCCTCTTGCTGAGTTGCGTATATCTACTTAACCTTTAACCATTTCCTATGACAAGGTTGGAACCATCCGTTATCATTCTCGTATGAAGAACAATGCAATCGTCTATCAATTCGTTCATGATCAAGGTACCAAAGGCCACATCTAGGTAGTCACTTCCACTCTAGAGATCAACTCTGCGGAGTGCAATGCATATTAATATAATCGAAAACTTTTCACACAAATCTCATTGTTTAAACTGAACAGGTAGAAATGGCCAGTCTCGGTCCAGTTCAATCCGTTTCCATTGAGTCAATGGAATAGGATATCAAGCTTCCATTCATATCTTCGAAAAATAAATTTCGAACAATTTCTACACTTCAATTGGCTGACAAACTGAATTCCATGCTGCTTATGATGAATTACATCTTTACTCTAATAATGACTAGAAGGGGCTAAATGCCAATAAAGCGAAAGGTGAAAAAAATTCAAACAGGTTGCTAATTTCCACAAAAGAAGTACTTGACAAAAACTCTGGCAAAAGAGTCACACAAGTCCTGGAGATTGGGTTTTGACTGCCTTGGGATAGATTATATTTCATCATTGCCCAATTCTTAAATATAATTAGACAATAAATCAGATCAAAAATATAAAACAAATAAACTTATGACGAAGATCAAACTGAAAGGAGTCTAATCCAACAAAATATCAAGAGAGAACAAGAATTCAAATAAACTTATCCCGTCAGATCATAATGTCAAAAAAATTCCTAAACAAATTAATCAATAAATCATGATGTAAAAAGGGCAAAGAAATGGCTGTGTACCATAGAAGTGGAAGTGGAGACACCGTAAAGCAAGCAGGTGGTGTTGAGCCAAGACTTTCCAGCTGCAATCCCATAAAGACAGGCAACAGCGAGAGGCCACTGAAAAAGAAGCTCAACCCATACAAGCCCCACAAAGAAATGCGGCTTCTCCGCAATCAAATAGTCCCCATATTCACGTCCGTACCAGCTCTTAATATCAATCAAAACTGTCGGAAATAGGTGTCGAGGAAGACAAGTTTGAGAATCGATAAGTGGTGCTGCCAAGGCAATGACAAAAAAGAATATGAAGAGTGCTAAATCAATGAGCTTGATAAGAGCACCCATGTTAAATTGACAACGATTTTCTTGTTCTTGTTTGATTTTGCCGTAGATTTTGTGTATGGGTTTGTCTTGCTGAGATTATTTCAGTTTCATAATCCTCTTTCTTTTTCTTGTTTATTTGGGAGTGAAAAGAGGATCTGATGATTGATGTTCAACGGGTGCTGTTGGCAAGAATGTTTTATTAATTTGCGCCATGCCATTAAGGGTTAAATTCATCTATGTCCATCAAATTTTATAATTAGTATCATCACGATCATTTAATTTAATCTTGTTTCATTATGACCATCTAATTTTATATTTAGTATCATCATAACCATTCAATTTTATTTTATTTCACCATGATCACCCAATTTCATATAACGTTTCATCATGACCAAAGGCGGATCCAGCATCCAGCGAGTCGGGGCCGCCGCACGTGCTTGATTCGCTGGGAAAAAATATAGTTAAGAAATATGAAAATGATTATTTATATATACACATGTTATTGTAGAATTTGAAAACAAATCGTGCGTCGATCAATTGGAGGAGCATCTACCTTCCACGTTCAATTCCCAAGTTTGATTATCTTCAATAGCATTCTTCCTTTCAATTTTTAAACACGTCATTAATAAGTAAATGTTAATTAATAACTACAACAATGTTCAATAACAAGAAGTGAAACTCACATGGTAGAAGGGTCATTTTGTGCATTAGAGGTATGTGGTTCAATTCTATGCTTTTTTACTTTTTTTTTTGTTTAATTTTTAAATACAATAAATAATAACTAAATAATTATATATTATAGTTTTCGTTTTCGAAAGGAATTCTTTAAAAAACTTATTGACTCAAATTATTACTCTTTGACATATATACTTTTATTGTTAGATTTTATTAACTTATTTTATAAAATTCAAATTTGAACCATTTAAGTGTTGTTTTTTTTATTCTTTTAAAAGTTTGAAAAATACTTCTTCTTTTAGGGTCAAAAATAGTTTTAGTTCTAAAAATCATTGTTTTTAAAATTTTACATAACTTTTTGCCAAAATCGGAGCTTGTCTTTACCATTTAATTATGCTTTACGTAAAAACTATTTTGTTTGAGTTCATAAATAACTTGAAACTTGATCGTACATTTACGATTGAAAAAATGTATTTTTTATTATTTTTTTAGGTTATGTTGGATTATATTTTCAAATGTATACAAGTTTTTTTACATTTTAATGCATTTATATATTGATTGAAATTTTTGTAACATTATTTAGTTAAATATTATTAGAAAATCTTATTATTATGGTTATCAACGATCGCCTTACTTGACTTAATATCCTGGATCCGCCACTGATTGCAACCTCTAAACTTTTGACACCTCAAAATTGTAATGAAGTGTCAAAGATTTAATTAGGAGATTCCAGCAATGTACAGATTCATATGTGATCTTTGATGTATGACAAACTATTTTTTTTATTGAGTCTTTTCTAGAATTAAACTTCCTATTGTATGCATGCGTATTTTATGAAAATTCTAATGTACTTTTTGATTGTAACTCAATACAGACACTTGCATTCTACAATTCAAAAAACATCATGATCAATGGATTATCTTCAATAAATAGCCAGAAGTTCCACATTCTGGTTTATGGAAGTCAAAACGCCAAGCTGGTGGGAATGAAGGTTTCAGCGCCAGGAAACAGCCCGAACACCGATGGAATTCATGTGTCGAAATCCTCAAGAGTGACANTTTTTTTTATTGAGTCTTTTCTAGAATTAAACTTCCTATTGTATGCATGCGTATTTTATGAAAATTCTAATGTACTTTTTGATTGTAACTCAATACAGACACTTGCATTCTACAATTCAAAAAACATCATGATCAATGGATTATCTTCAATAAATAGCCAGAAGTTCCACATTCTGGTTTATGGAAGTCAAAACGCCAAGCTGGTGGGAATGAAGGTTTCAGCGCCAGGAAACAGCCCGAACACCGATGGAATTCATGTGTCGAAATCCTCAAGAGTGACAATTATGAACTCAAAAATTGGCACTGGCGATGACTGTGTCTCGATAGGCCCTGGCACATCCAACCTGTGGATCGAAAACGTTGCCTGCGGCCCTGGCCATGGAATAAGGTATTGGTTTTATGACTTCATATAAATATATATATTTGCCTACTTACAGGTGACCTATAAATGAAGTACTGAATGCGTAAGTTGATTAATGTGTGCCTGTTGTAGCATTGGGAGTCTAGGGTGGCAACTGCAAGAACCTGGAGTGCAAAATGTGACAGTTAAGTCAGTTACATTTACAGGTACACAAAATGGGGTGAGGGTGAAGACATGGGCAAGGCCAAGCAAGGGGTTTGTTAAATATGTTCTTTTCCAGCATCTTGTAATGGTTAACGTCCGATACCCAATAATTATTGACCAAAATTATTGTCCCCATCACCACAATTGTCCGAATCAGGTAATAATCTCTTTTGTAGCATTATAAATCTCACTGTCTCTTATTTCTATACAGATACAGAATAACCTAACTCCCACCCTATTCCAGCTTGCGTATATAGGATGACATTCAACCCCAATTAATTCTGAAAATTATTTTATTTTTTCAGGTTTCGGGTGTAAAGATTAGTCATATAACTTATCATGACTTACATGGGAGTTCGGCAACCAAAATTGCAATGAAGTTTGACTGCAGTAAAGGAAATCCATGCAGTGATATTAACTTGAAAGACGTTAAGCTGACCTTCAAAAATGAACCGGCTCATTCATCATGCATTAATGCCATTGGAAAGGCTTCTGGCTTAGTTCAACCTAACAACTGCTTGTATAATTAGAAAACAATTTGAAGTATTTATACTTGAACAAGACTATAGATCATATACTAAAAGTTAAGATACAAAATTAAGAATGAGTATCGACACAATGTATCTAATACAAGAAATAAATTGAGTTTGTACGAATGAAAGTGAAGCATTGCAATCTAATATTCGATTAACCCATCGATGCTAGTCCTATCTCAATCTCTTATATGGCATGATGTGCAAACGGGCCTGCAGGTTTTGACTTTTGAGGCTCAGCCTAAATTCATCATGTTACTTTTAATTGATATATTTCATGCTGAATTGAGAGTTGGAACTTTTGGTTGTTGCAAAAAATCATCTGCAGAAAATAATGCACGAATACGGACAATAGGCTCACATTTTTTGTTCTTTTATAATTAAAAATTGAAACCAATATGGATGTGATGATTTAATTTGCTTGAATCGATACATCTACGAGTAAAAAGGTGATTCATACATTGTACTTTCGTCTCCTTTGTATTAATACTTAGAGAATATTCTCATAAAAATACTTCAAAATAATTACAGCTTCAACGACAAAAATTTATTTCTAGAAAAGTGATCTTAACAATCCTTCTTGACGAAACAGACAAACAATTACTTATTGTGATGAAAATTAACATAAAATTTTAAAAATGATTTTTTTCTTTTTCCTTTGTAAGTATAGAGTTTTTCCTTCTCACATGTTGTGTTCCGCAATATTGTCGTCACCAAGAGTTTGATAAAACTTTGGATTCAGTGCTCCTTAACTCCCAGTCTTCTCGATATTTGGATGAAGGTCTTGTCCTATGTTCCCTCCAAAGTTTATGCTATAGGTTTCTTATTAATAAATATCCCTCCTTGTTTGGAACCAATAGTTTGATTAGAGAATAAAATAAAATAAATAAATAAAAAATTATATGATCACATACGGGCATGTGCATATTTCAAGAAGTCAACATGATAGTTAATAATTTAGCCGTTGTTTGGAAAAAAATTATAAATGGTTTAATTTATAAATAGATAAATATAAGAGGTAAATAAATGCACTGAGAATATATTTTAAAGAAGGCAGCATGTTAGTTGATAACTAGCCTTTGTTTTGGAAGAAATTTTAAATGTCTAATTTATAAATAGGTAAAAATACGTGATGAATTAGTTGATGATTTTTGTAGGTTCTTAAAATGTATGATTTGTTATAAAATAGAGAGAAAAAGAGAGAAGAATAAGAAAAGTCAATAGACTTGTGTGTATTTTATTGAGAATCAAAACCTTATATTTATAGGGAGAGATTAATGATACAATGGTAATAATTTTTAGGATTGTATGTGTACAATTATCATTCATTAATAACATACCATTTAAAACATTTCCCATTGAATTACACATTACAAAATATTTACCTCGTTAAAACTTTGTCAAGGGACAAAACTTGATCGAAAAAATAAAGAGAACACTGCTCCCGTTGATTTCAATTCTTGTATCAATTCATCCTTATTTTTCACGTCAATGTTTTCAAATAACATCGTCTTCATGTGAGATATTTATCAACTTTTGATGATTGTAAGAACATGATGATTCGAAAAATAGTTGTTGTTGATCTTTTCAGGAATCTCATATATATTAGAAGTATTTTGAGGGTAAATATCTTATATGTTATGGACATTCATTACACAAAAAATATGTCTTGTTAAAACCTTATTAGGAAAAATCTTATGGGAAAAATCCTAATGAAAGAAAAAGTGTACATTTATATTTTTTAATACGCTGTAAAAGTTGTCTCATTAAAAATCTTGCCAAAAAAATTCAATAGGACAAAACTTTGGTCAATGGAAAAAGAGTGCAACGCACATTCACTTCACCTCATAATAATATTATTTGAATTATGCTTCAAACATATTAAATATTTCAAGAATAACATTAACAGTCGTGTCATATTAGTTGACTATAAAGTATTTCAAATTTCATGCATCGTCATATTGACAAGATATGAACTCGTGATTTCATCCACCACAATCTTTGCAAGATTCATTATGTTAAGAGTCGTGTATTACAAATTACGACTTCATTTTTCTCATTTCTTTTTCGCATAAATATACATCTTTAGATTTTGAACGTAGGTCAAGAAACTTCAGGTTTCTCTAGTAACTTCAATTTATGATTGCGACCATTTTGGTCAATCATTACTTCGATAGATATATTTTGATTCATAACAATACATAATGTGCAAAAGTAATTTTTTCTTTGCAGTGAATTAAGTATTGGATTATTCCTTCTCACATGTTGCGTTTCACAATATTGTCATCACCAAGAATTTGATAAAACTTTGGATTTAGTGCTCCTTAACTCTAGTCTTCTCGATATTTGGATGAAGGTCTTTTCCTGTGTTCCCTCCAAAATTTATACTACATGTTATACTTTTAAATTACGTAGCATGCACATAAGGAAGGAAATTCCACATATGCTGACTTGGTATCAATTATTCAATTGGATTGGACATGTTTGATTAAGCAACATTGTCTTGGGTTTGGAACTCGACCCTTAACACCACTTGGCTCATTTATATTTTTCTATATATATGTGAGTTTCATTCACAATAAGGTTCATTCTAACTCTAGCAAAATCCACTCTCTTGTACTTACATTATCTATCATCCGGCCTTTGACTTAATTGTCGGAGTGCAAACGATCGTTGGACCCTTTTTTTCGACCAACAGCCTTTGCCTCTTAACGGGGTATTCGAGTATGCAGGTCATGCCTATGTTGAGGGGACTGATGGTGCACTTTTTGAGGTCAATAGATGGCGCTATCTATAGGAAATCGATACATTAACCATATTCTATCACTTCCAAAAAGCAACCGGAAAATATAATTTTTTCAGTCAATTTCTCTACCAAAACAGCAACGAAAGCAACAAAAGAGGAAGAAAAAAGCTACTAAAATTGGAGTTTCCAAATGGAGAATTTTTGAGGATTTTCTTCGACTTCCATAATGAAGAACTAGCCACAAGAAGGATAACAAGATAGAGAAAATTATCTAATGAAGTAGATCTTTTGAATGAAATCTACTGTACCCAGATGGAAGGAATAAAAATAAGAAGAATAGTGATTTGGAAAAGACCGTTGGCAGCAATGCTGCGGCATAAGTCTCCAGTCATTGGCATTAAAGCAACCCAGCAATGACAACACACAACAAATCACCTTGTAAAAATCATGTTTAAAAATGTTTTCCAAGGTCATCCTAAAATTAGATGCTCGCCAAAGAAGCAACAATTGTTGAAGAGGCAAAAGAGTATGGCTTAGCCCACAAAGGCAGCCTTGCATTTCACCACTTTCAGCAAATGTCATTGATGCGGTGGTCGGCACTAGCGGCATCTTAAAATACAACAGTGACTTGCGATGAGTTGACGCAGAACGGAAATAACAAGATTTACTAGCGTAAATCTTGCAAACAAGAAAACTGGAATTCTCCAAGAACGAAATTTTAATCAAAATCCATAATGACGGAAAAACGTCCAAACGC
>CAIGRH010174362.1:0-11267 GCA_903798295.1 Fraxinus nigra | reverse complement strand
TTAATAAGATATATTGATGCAAGATTTGCAGAAAGGTGTGTACATGTAAACACTAATTTCTGGAAGAGTTAAGTTTTGTTTGTTCATGTGGTGGGATTACCTCACTATTTTATCTGTCCTGATGTGGATTTTTGTACACAAAATATAAGCTTAGGTTGTGATCTATGGTCTTTATTAATATTTATACCTTATTAAAATGGGAAAATCCAGTCTAGGTAGATGGAGCTGAACAAGAAAAGGAGAATTAAATATTTGGAAATTAGACAATCTATATGTGATTTGTGGGTTGGTCCATGTTTGATTTTGCTTACCTTAGCCCACGTTTGATCCCCATTATTTGAAATTATAATTNGTACATGTAAACACTAATTTCTGGAAGAGTTAAGTTTTGTTTGTTCATGTGGTGGGATTACCTCACTATTTTATCTGTCCTGATGTGGATTTTTGTACACAAAATATAAGCTTAGGTTGTGATCTATGGTCTTTATTAATATTTATACCTTATTAAAATGGGAAAATCCAGTCTAGGTAGATGGAGCTGAACAAGAAAAGGAGAATTAAATATTTGGAAATTAGACAATCTATATGTGATTTGTGGGTTGGTCCATGTTTGATTTTGCTTACCTTAGCCCACGTTTGATCCCCATTATTTGAAATTATAATTTTCGTAATAGTATTTTTTTATTTAGAATGTATGGTTGAAAAAGAAAGAATTTTTTTTAATTTAAAGTTATTTTATAAAAAATTGTGTGGTTAAAAATAATAATAGAGAGTATAACAAATGTTTGGAATATTGGGGGATTTCACACCATTTTGTAACCATTTGAAAGTCAAGATCCTATTTCTCACGGCTCGCCACCCATAGAACATGACTTGAATGTTAGCGTTACAGGGCTAAATACTTATTTTATCCTTAAGGTTAGGTTACCTAAATATCAGGCTAAATTGCCATTTGTCATTCGTCGTGTATCCTCTGTTCAACTAAAAAATTAAATTAAAATCAACTTTTAACCCCTGTTTGGCACTCATTTTTATCCGATTCTCATTCTCATTTTTTTCTTTTTCTTCATTTCAATCACACATTTTCCTAATGAAATAATATTACACATAAATTTAAATCTTTTCATAACTTTTTCACAACACATTCTCTCATCTTCCAAAAATTCTATTCTCCAAAAAAATAGGCGTCAAACACCCAATTATTTTTATGAAATTCACAACTTTTAAATTATGTATTTCTTCAACTTTTATCGAAATTTAATAAAATTTTGATTTTTATCTAAATCGGGCTAATTTTACGAGAGTAACTTTATTGTTTAAAATTAAGCTTTAAATTTTTTCCAATTTATTAATATTTTAGTCATAAATTATAATACTTATTTACACATAGATTATTCAGCTCCATTCCTGCTAGGTAGGTGGCAAATAGGGGCTATTAATTAGTATTAAAGGATAAGAATATATACCTACAAACTACTAAAACTAAATAAAACCGTCATTAGGGATTTTAATTAATCCCAAAGTCGACAAGTTGTCCAAAACTAGCCTATAACCAAACGTTATATATATATATATCATTTTTAATCCTTTCAAACGGGTTGGAGTTTCTCAATCCATATGGAGAGAATAAAAAAATAAAAATAAAATGGCCACAACTCGAGGCAATTTTCAGCTTATTGTCGATTTTCTTAACAATTATAGCAATCAACTTAGCGTATCAGCATATGTTCAACTCATGCTTATTATTTTTTTTATAAATATTCAAGTTATTTTTTGTTCACACATTAGGAAAAATCCATAAATATTATCTATCTATGCACCAATAAATTTTATTTATTTATAATATAAACCCTTTTTAAACTCTTTCAAAACTATATATAAACAGTAATCCTCAAGTAAATTTATTTTCAATTATTCAATGCACTGCCTTGGTTAGATAAACTTCAATGCCCTATAGTCTTGACTGTGGCCCCCACTTGCCACCAGTCACCATGGTGACTGTTGAGTTTAATACAATGTTAGGCAAGAATCAGATGGCTTTCCTCAGCCATTTCACCGTTAATTGGTGACCTGTGACATCCACCCCCATCCTTCATAACAATAATGACAAGTTAAATATGGTATATTGTATAATGCCGAACAATAATAAAAACGAGGAAAAGAAGATAAATTATTGTTTATATTACAATCGAATCGTATGTAACACGCTGTTAAATATACTATAAAAGCATGTTTAGCACCCAGGGTGTGTATATATGCATCTATTGGATCATCTTCAATGGTGGTGTAAAAGAAATCTAAATTGTGATTTAGATCTTTAAAGTGTCAGAAATCTCTCCAATTGAGAGATGCAAAGGAAATGCATATTACATTTTGAAAGTTACTAGTTCGATCCTAAAATCACCTAATATGTGAATAACGTGGAATTAAAAATACAAATCTAAAGCAACAAGTCACTTTTTGATTATTGTAGATGTTTAGTTAATCGAGTCAAGTTATCATATTTTAAATTGCCACAAGAATAAATAAAGTAGTAAATAACACTATATTTGTTGACGGAGAAAATCCTTCAGTGGGTAAAAACACTAGGACTAAACCAATAATTTTCACTATAGACAAGAAGAACTTATAGTATGATCCATCATAGAAAACACACTAGATTCGCTGATCTAATTCCTGCAATCTTTAAAACCCGATGGAACGTGCTTCACTCACACTTGCTCTCAATCTTCTGGAATTATCTATCTCATGTGGATCATTAAGAAAACATTGTTATTATATTCTTCCCGTGCTTGAGGTCCAACTTTTCTCAAATTTCAGCAACATTTGAAAGCTGTTGAGAAAGTACATTCTAGATTATATATAGGAAGCAGATGTTTTGGATTATATGAATTTGATATTTTCCCAACTTGTGGCTAATTGATCTCGAGAATTAAATGTTTAATTTGAATATTTGGATGTGTTATTGAATCTTGAAATGATGTTATGAGAATGTAGTATTATGATCAACTATCCCCAATAACGTAATGAGCATTGTGTATTTATAATATGAGGTATTTTAATAGCATAAGATAGATAGAACTCTTGAAAAAAGCAAAAATGAAGTTTCACGTATAACACTGTCGCTCAAGCGCCAGGCGAGAAATAAGTGTATCGCTCGACGAGAGGTAGACGACAATGATTCTGCTTTGGACACTCAAGCATCAACTTAGCGATATGCTAGCGTAAATCCAGCAACTCTTTCTCCTCATTTCATACTCGAATCCAAAGATTCATAGTTCATTTTACAACCCTCCAAAAGGCTCATTCACAACTCTTTTATAACAATCATTTTCTTTTATAATAATCATTTTTTATAAAGAATTCTCAATACAACATAAGTACTAACAATATTTCCCTTTGACATTCTATAACAAAACTATACAATACAAGGAAGTAAAAACAAACTAATCTACCTAAACTCAAACTCAAACAGAATGTACGTCTCTTGCATTCCTTGAAAAACTTGTTTCCTAAAATTGACAACTTAAATACCAAGTGTAAAAGCAAATGATACAATAAATGTAACAATTGAAACACACTCATAAATATGCTAGATTGATTGAGAAATAATGATAATGTTAATCAAATATCAATTAAAGCATTAATATCACAAAACATCAAAACTCAAAAAAGCTAACAATTGAAATAATATCATCTCTCCTAATACTATCATGAAATAATATCGTCTCCCCATTACTGCAAACTCTTCCTAAAATACAGTTAAATTGGACAAAAGAAAAAAAAAACAATACACATCTCATATGTCTCCTTTTTTTGTCACAAATGACGAATGAAATTATATCAACAATATATAATAACTCAAAGATACGGTTGATAGCATGCACAAACATAATCAATGATCAGTAAACTTTCCTATAAACTCAGTTCAAGTCAAAATGGAGTAAAATTTTATAAATGATTCATGTGTATAAAGTGCCACCAATTCCTTATGATCAAGAATCCAAACATCAAATTTTGACATGTTAAATATCACTGTTAAATAAGTTTTTTTTCCTAATAATGAAAGCCAAACCACATATTAGGACCTATAAATGAAACTCATTTATCATATATATTATTCTTTTCTTCTTTTGACTTTAAGCATGTATACATTTTTGCACAATTTCTACTTTTCTTTTTAAGCTTATCATTTTCTTTTCAATTTTTGTTATCTTATGTGCAAACTCTTCTCCATTAAGTGACTAAAAGTGACCTCTATAAAGAGTTTTAAAGCCGATGATTCCAAATCAGTTGACCATAGGGCATCAGGTTATGAAAAACTCTTCATGTTTAATTACTCGAGTCAAATAAAATTCGAAAAAGAGTATAAGATGAAACATCTTTCTTTATTTAATGGGATATATTAGAGTTTATGTCTACTAAATTAAGGTCAATCCATGTTTTAGGTCATCTTACCAATAGATGATGGTCATTTCAAATTTCACACACGCGGTCAAGATTTACTTACAAGATTATAGTGTGTGCAGTGTAAATAGTACATGAATAAATTTATACTAAGTACTCTACATAAACCTAAACAAAGTAATGGAAAATATGCTACGACACATCAACTAAACTTATACTTGGTTACAATACACATATTCAAGTAAATCATATATCCTGTAGGGAAAAAAAATTCTATTTTTTTTTTTTCAGTTTTTCAATTTTTTTTTTATTTTTCTAAAAAAAAAATCAAAATACCTAAAGTACAAAACATAAAAAATGAGATGCATGTGATGATGAATAAATCATAAATAATAAGCACATGCATGCGTCAAAAACGTCTAATCAATTAGGTATACAAACGCTTTTACCTTTAAGAACACCGTGATCAATTTCAAATCTCTTTTTAATCCAAACTTGTCCAATGTAAAATTTATTCCAAGTCAAATGTGTCATTAATTTGGTCAAATAACTCACTTGATTAGTGAGGAAGTTAATCCAACCATCAAAATTTGATTTCTATTTCTATTCAAAAATTTGTGACACTTAGACCTTATATGTCCCAACTCATTACAATTGAATCATGTAGGAATAAATTTAGGAACAACCCTAAATTTCAAGAAGAAACATATGTTGTACCGATGATTTCGATTCTCAAACACTTACATTCTTGATCGTGTTTCTCTTATTTAATAGCTTGCAACTCTTGGGTCTTATGTGTCCTACTTTACCATAATGGTGACACGTGGGGATGAACCTAGGAGCAACTCTAGGTTTCAAATTTTAAACCTTAGACTTTGAGAGAGGTACAAAGTTATTCTTAGAAGATGAAGTAGTATGAAAATTTGTTTCATTATCGTCAAAATCTCTTCTATTCCTAGATGGGTTGTGCTAACCTATAATGTTATCAATTTTCTTAAATCTGCTAGAAAAAGTTTGAAGTTGGACATTTGATTTTTCAAGATCACTTGTAAGATAGTTAACTTTAACATCTAAAGATTCTTTATCAACTCTTAATTCATTCAAACATGTAGTCGACTCCTCAATTTTGGTTATAAGACTCACTTTTTATAATTTAAGTGTATTAACCTTCTTAAGCACAACTTTTTTCCATAAGCCTTCCGAATTTCCATATCAAACTTAGACCCCGAATTAGAAATTAATTGACTTATCTAGACAGGATTTTGGGTCAAAGATTGCTATTGAGCTCTGATACCACTTAAAAGTTACTAGTTTGACCCTAAAACCACCTAATAGGCAAATACTGTGGAATCAAAATTACTAATCTAAAATCACCTAATAGGCAAATACCGCGGAATCAAAATTACTAATCTAAAGTAACAAGTCATTTTTTGATTGTTATAGATGTTAAGTCATTTTTTGATTATTATAGAGTTTAATCAATTAAATCAAGTTATCATATGTTAAATTGCCACAATAATAAATAAAGCAATAAATAATATAAGATTTGTTGTCAGAGAAAACCCTTAATTGGGTAAAAATTTCGGGATCAAGCCAATAGTTTCCACTATAGGCAACAAAAACTTACAGTATGATCTAATTTAGAAAACCCACTGAATTCGCTAATCTAATTCCTGCAATGTCCAAGACTCACAGATGATAATGATTCTTCTTTGGACGCTCGAGTATCGGTTTGACAACAGACTAGCATAAATCCGACAACTCTTTCTCCTTATTTCATACTCAAATCCAAAGATTCATAATTCATCTATACAATCCTCCAAATGACTTGTTGACTTTTACAACTCTTTTATAACAATCATTTTTTTTTTTATAATAATCATTTTGTTTAAAAAATTACCGGTACAAAGTCATATTACAATTTTTTGACCAAAAAAGTAAAAGAGATGTAAATAAATGGGTATGCAACGGTGGTTTGGAAAACTCCCCCCTTTCACAACGGTATTTAGGAAAGGGGATATTGATGGTGATCCAACTCGGAATTTGATGTTTACAAAATACATCTCATTGTTATTACCAAAGTGTTCTGTTTTTACCCAAAATTCAAATAAAGCTCCTTGTCACCTTTCTTTCTCATGTAGAAATCTTTTCAAAATCATTTAATCATCTATTTTCTCAATAAAATAATTTTAATTGTAAATTCATAGCATGTTCTAATTTTTAACTAAAAAAATATTTTTCACAAAATCAACTCTGAAAAAGTCTACAATAAACAGGTTCTAAATTGATCATTTATTAACTGGCACCTGTCATCGTTCCAAAAAATTTATTGCCTCCAATCTATAGTGGTGGGAATTCACTGTATCTTGATCCCACACCATTTAAGGAGCTTTTCTTTTATTGTTGACATTAGTTTCGTGTTCTGGGCGTTGCAACCAACAATAAAAACTTTGTCGGTTCTGCTGTTCTAACAGATTTCGAATTCTCAATTCCCATATAAAATCAAGATTTCAATTTCTCTACAATTGGGATTTTTCTTTTGATCTTCTTTACCCCATTTTGAGAGGAAAAAATGTTGTGTTTCTTGATATACTGTCTCTCTTTTCTTCTACTTTCCAAGTCTTTTTTCATGCCAATGAAGAATGAGAGTGGGAAAGTACACAATGTTTTTCTACCATGGTATAAACAAAGAAGGGTTTTTGTTGGTTTTTTACAAGAATCAAGAATCTTGACAGCAATAAAAAGAATTACGAGTTCAAGAGTGGAGAATTTGGATGAAAAACAAGAAATCACTCTACTGGATTTGCCTGATTTGGACTTGGAATGCATTCTGGAAAAGCTTTCGCCTGGCGGACTGTGTAGTTTGTCAGGAGTGTGTAAGATTTTGAGAGAAAAATGTAAAAGTGATCATTTATGGAAGAAGCATATGAATCAAAAATGGGGCAGAATAATTGGGGATGCTGCCTATACAGAATGGCAATGCCAGATTGATTCAAGAATAACTGGTGATCCTGCAATGCACAAAAGCACATTTCAGTGGTTTTCGTGTTTCTTGGATAATCTTTTTCGGAATAGATCAAAGATCGAGGAGGGAGATAGCAACTCGAGAAGTTCTAAACAAGAAAATTCGATTATGTCTTTCTATCTGGCTCTTGAAACCGGAAAATTTTGGTTCCCGGCTCAGGTGTATAATCGTGAGGTAATTTGCTCGATATTTTTAGTACTTAGCGAGTACTGTGCGCCAAACATGAGCCTGATATATTTTAATCATTTTTAAGGTGCAGAATGGGCATATTGGATTTATGCTTTCATGTTATGATGCTGAAGTTTGCTATGATTCCAAAGCAGACAACTTTGTGGCAAGGTCTGCTTTCACTGTTTTCTTTGTGTTCTAAACAGAGATTTGCACCTCAATTCTTGATGATAATATGATTAAGAAATTCCTCAATCTTATGAACTTCCAATATATTTTACAGTTATTCGGCGCAAGGGAGGCGGACGATAGAGGAAAATATAGAATGGAATAGGTTAAGGCCACCAGCAGTTTATACTCCAGCAAATTCTCTTCATATCTCTGATTGTTTGGATGATCTTAAGCCAGATGATCACATTGAGATTCAGTGGAGAAAAAAGAAAGAGTTCCCATATGGTATATTTTTTACACCGTAACACTTATTTCCCACAATATATCACTTAATTTCAACCACAAATTTAAGTCAATTGTCAACCTAAAAATCCTCTTTAGTTCCATGAGAAATCTAAATATAGTATTTGACGATGAGATATCCCAACTGTAACCATTAATGAAACATTGATTTCTTCTGAAAATATCACAGGTTGGTGGTATGGAGTTGTTGGACATCTGGAATCATGCAATGGCCGTGAAGTTAATTGTATGTGTCATATGAGTGGTAAGAAGGTCAACTTTTCCTCTTAGAATTTTTTATTTTCGGGTACAAGGTATTGGATAGTAAGTTAGACGAGATTTTAACATTTTTTTTTCTTCCTTAATACTTTCGAGTATTACATTGTTTACCTCATCGAACAAGGTGTAGCAGTAGACCTATAAATGTGGTCATGTGGTCCACAGCTCCCCTTCCTCAAAATGCTAGACTGGTCAATACTAGCAAATTCAATTAATAAATAAGGGGCAAATAAAAAAAATAAAAGACAAATGTAATTTTTTTGAGTAAAAAAATGTGGTGCTTTCTTTATTACTTTATGATGTATGCCACAAATGTTTTACTTTCCTTTGTACTTTACAACACATAATCCTTTCGAGTCTTGGATCGTATTATGTTGTTGTTGTGGCCAACATGCTTCCTAGTTATAATTATGATTCTTGGACATAAAAGAACAAAATGAAATTAAAGTCTTGATCAGTATAATGTTCAGTTGTGTCTAGCATTGCATAGAAAATATGTACATAATGTCCATTTAATCAAATTTTTTTAGACACGGTGATCTTAGAGTTCAAGCAATATATACCCGGATCGCAATGGAGAAGAACGGCTATTAAGAGGAAGGATCATCAAGAAGTAGGCAACGAAGGAGATGGTTTTTATGGAGGAATCCGAAAGCTTTACAATAAAGAAGAAATTGAAGCCTGGAAGAATTTCTGGACAAATTCCATCTTGGAATAGTACACAAATAGCTCAATAATCTGTAAATAGAAGTGAGTAGACAATCAAGATTTGCCTTCTTTGCATCTTGTTATTCATTTATAGATGTACAAGGAAACCACTCCATTGTTGTAAATTCATTGGCCTAAGGTAGCAAATTTAATATAACGATCTAGGTATTGTCTCGGAGAGAGGCTCGATGGATCTTGTCCATGGCCATGAATAGTAAATTGTAGATCGGACTGCAAAATTGATAGAGTGGAAAACATAATTTTAATCTTATAATACAGTTTCATATACGGTTCCATATTTTCAGTTGATGAAAATAGATTATGAAAGGTGGGAGAAGGAGATATGCATTGCTAATAGGCGAACGTCTTGGCACCAATTGTAGAGCACGGATGCATTAGGGTGTTTACACGTTGGTAACCTTTGCGGGATATCTAAACTCGTGATGGAGAATGCGGAAGGTAGTTGGACAAAGTAAGACTAATGACTCGTGGACACGAAAAATAGTTCCGTTGTGCAACTCGAAGAATCAACTTGTGACATTTTTAACGTCTCATTCAAAGTAACCAAAAATAACAACAAATTGTTATTTTTCGCATCGCAACTAAAGAAGGTTGACTAAATAATATTTTTCGCATCGCAACTAAGATACATATAATATTGTAGACATTTTAGATAAAAATAATATTTTTAACTAAAGATAAAGAAACAAGATAAAAATTCAACTTTACATGTTCAAAAATTAATTTTTATTCTTAAGTAATAATTTATCTTCAAGTCATTTTCATAATTAAAATAGTTTATAATTGGTCTATCACATGTATTTACTTGTGTTTAAAATTTAATAAAATAGGTAATTTTGAAAATAAATTAACTTACTTTTAAGTATGACCAAACATTTCTCAACTTTTTCTCAAATGAAGTAAATATTATGTATTTATACACTTGAAAATCAGATTATTAGGAAAAAAAAATGTACTCAAACACACAAAAAAATCTAGATTTATTATCTATTTGGTAGAAAAACAAAAAAGTGAATCTAAAGAAAACAAAGTTGCAGCCATGGAGGATCCAAAAGCAAAATGGGCTGGCTCATAAGAGACGGAAAAGTCGAGAGAGAGTCATACAGGAGGAAACAGCCAAGAGAAAGACGATTAAGATCATAGATACATACAGTTAAGAGAGACAGCGCGAGCAAGAGAGGTCGTTGGTTTATCTGGAAAATGAACGGCGGCCCATCTGGTTTCAGTACGTTTATCTCCATAATATCCCATTAAAAATTTCAACTAATTACATGTTTTTACAAGATCTTTTACTCAAATCTTTTTCGGAAATTTTTTTTATTGTGCAATCTGTATAAAAAAATGTGATAATGTTGATTTTGTTTTACAGACAACGCTCCGGTGACAAGGACGATAGTAATTGCGAATGCCCTTCTCACGATCCTATTTGGGATTCAAGGTCGCTCCGGCATCGTTGGTTGGTCCTATCAGGTTCTCATTTTGCTGAAGTATTTCTAGGTTTTCAGTTATATTTTTGATTAGTTTCATTGACATTCTACCGTCTGTTTTTTATTTTGATTTGTGATAGTAATTTCGAGCGTTCTGTTGCTTTTTGCATTTTTCACCTTGAAGCTTAATGGATTTCTTTCCACTCTGTCCTTGCTCCTGGTATTTTGATTTCAATTTTATTAATTTTAGTTTTTGGTAATTGATTTCAGTTGAGTTTCTTGTTTTGATTGAAGCTTATGCTATATTCTTCTAGTATGGTATGTGAAGCTTTTAACTTGATGCTCATATTACTTCATAATCATGCTGCCTGAGAAGTAGAGAATGTACTTAATGACTGTTAAGATTTAAACAACTTTACTCTTTCCCTAGGTAATTATTGGGTTTATATAGAAACCCTTCCCTGATTCATAAGCATGTGGATCTTTAGTCAGGTCATTACTCTGTCAGATGAGTATAAAGTAGATCAACCTGCCTTGTTACTAGATGAAGCCAATTGTAGTCATTTTTAGTCTTTCCCAACATATGTATCCCAAATTCCAGACCATCGATTAATATTTTAAATTGTAGCCTTCCAGGGACAGAGCTAGAAATCTACATTATAGGGGGCAAAATTTTTAAAAAAAATTAATGTATGAATAAAATTCACATATATATATATATATATATATATATATATATATATATATATATATAAGTGATATTATAAAATTATATATTA
>CAIGRH010174328.1:0-10566 GCA_903798295.1 Fraxinus nigra | reverse complement strand
CTTTATTACTTGCTATTTATTGAATTGTTATCCTAACTCTCTAAATACTTGACCTGATTATATCATTTGTTAAGAGAGTTCTTTCAATTGTAAATTTATCATTTATACTTTGGTGGTTTCGAGAGCCTTGTGAAAACTCGATTGTTGTTAAGGATATGTGCTCCTTGTTGTAAGTTACTTAAAGATAAGTGCTCCTTGTTGTAAGTTACTTAAAGATTGATACTCCTTGTTTGTAAGTTATCATTATAGTACTTTTGGCCTTGCTCGTGACGGAGAGCTTATTAACGAGGACTTAGAACACATTGTGTATCGAACCCCATTAAATTGGTTTATTATCTTTACATTATTGTACTTTACTTCACATTGCTATTTAATTGAGCTATATCTATACTCGAATTTAATTATTAAACTTGCATATTTAATTCACGTATCATACTTAGCATTTATATCTTGTGTGTTAAATTGTTTAGAGACTAAGTGTCGAAAAAGTTTCATAAACCAATTCACCCCGCTCTTGGCTAGTTATTCTTGGGTTATCGTCCTTAAGTCCACAAAAGTGGCTTTATAGCTAACAAAACTGTTTTGTACAGAACTAGTAATATTATTGAATCCCAATTACTATACAATTGTCTGCCAAGATTCGCCCTGGCACCCATATTATCTGAACACCAAAAAGCAACAAGAGCTCGTGAAAGATGCCACCGTCAAATGCATCAATTTCCACTCTCAAAAAGCGGTGTACAAACCCAAGTCTTCCACCAGCAGTGATGTTGTAAAATGAATAGCCAAAATCAACCAAATTGGTGAGCACCAGAATAGAGAGCTTAAGGCATTCGGCAAGCTCCCTTGAAATTGTGTCAGTAAGACTATTTCTCGAAAGATCAAGCACCCTGAGTTGAGAAATCTAGCTATCTGGATCGGAATTTTACCTTGAAAATGTTGCCATCGAGCAATAGAGTCCTCAACTTGGCGCATTTTCCTCCCTTAAGATGATTTTCATTCACAACGAAATTGTTAGACAACTTCAAATATTGCAAAAACAAGCACTGATCACTAACATTAAAATCCTCAGAGTCAGGGGTGGAACCCAATAAGGCCCAAGGTAGGTACATGCCCACCTTGAACTTCTAAGCTCATTTTTTTTACTAATATGCTGAAGCTAAATGGACCAACTTTACATACCCGGCCCAAATTCACCTACCTAGCCCAATCTAAAAACACTAGAAACATCAGTACAGGTCTTCAGTATTGCCCCTTCACTTCACGACATTTCCGTCTCTCTTGCTTGAGTCGCCATTGCCTCTGTTTACTGTTCTCCTCGTCCCGTGACTCTCCCGTCGACGCCGTCGTCCGTCTCTCTCACCAGTCACCTCTGCCTGACTGTCTCTATTTTCCTCCACTCCAGCCCCAGCCCCAGGCTCTGTTGAGTGTTGTCCTCGATTCCTCATTACGCAGAAACTGAGAAAAGTCGGGTATTATCTATGATTCTGCTTGAAAAGTTTATTTTTTTGTTCATACTCTGGTCTGTCGTTGCAACTCGTCCGTCTGCGTTTGATTAATTGATTTAATACCGTCTATTTGATGTTTGAGTTTGTTAAAAATTCGTATTTGATGCTTGATGTTTGAGCTTTAGGATTTGCTTGAGAAATTTGGGTATTGACGTATTGTTGAACTTGAATTTGGACTTGTCAGCTTCTTCAAAATCATCAATTTTTTCTCTTAACAGAAATAATGTTCTTTTTGAAGATGAGTGGATTATTGCTATCAATAAGACTCAGCGAATTTACTGTAAGAGTGTCATCTTTGCTGTTGTTCTCTACTTAAGAACAATGCTATTGGCTCACACTCAATTGAATATGCATTTAATTTTGTACAAAATTGATTTAATTCAGAGCATTTTTTGAGTTTTGTATAAAATTGACGTTCTTTGACATTACTTACACTGCTATTATTTTCATGAAACTGATATAAACTAAATTTAGCAGTACTTTTATCTTTCTAGTTGCAACTACATTAATTTAACAAAACTAAAATGATGTTCCTACTCCATTCTGTTATGCAATTAGGGGGTAAATACATTATGATGAATCACTGCATAGAAATTTTTGAAAATTATTAATCTTCGAAACATAAATAAGTTCGGCAAACCACCTTCACACGTATGCTATGATAATGAACTATAGAAGATCATCGAATAATGCGAGCAGCATACTTTTCCAACTAGTCTTTGGCCGACTCAAATGTGGCCCTCTTCTATTGGGCATACTGATCATGATTGTCTCAAATTCTAGCAAGGACAAAAAGTTGTATTGTAATTTACTTGATGTGGTGACTGGTGAATTCTAACTCACGTGGACATATATTTTTTTAGGGGATCAAGTAAACTTGCGAGAACTCCATCTAGTTAATAGGCTTGATTGTGACACAACTGGTGTTACAATTATCACCAAGTCACACAAAATGGTTGCCAAGCTAGTGAAGGCTTTTACAAAAAATGAGGTTAGGAAAAGAACTTCTCCTTTACAGAGGCAAGTGAAAGTTTCTTATCGTTGAAATAATTGCAATGAGATGCTACAGTTTTCTTCATACAACAATTTATATCGGTTGGTCGAGTTCAGAAACTAACCATTATGTGCCCCTCATGTCCTTGATGATTTGGAGCTTTAGCAGCATGTTTGTGTGTTAGAATGCCGTTAGTTGTGTTATTAAAGTTGCATTCAGTTGGAAACACAGCTGGTCCCAGTATTCAAGTTTCAGTTTTTGGTGAAAATCTTGTGTAAATTTGATGTACACTGCAATTAGTTGTCTTCAATATTGAAGAGGTTAGTTTATGCGTGATAATTTCCAAAATTGTGCTCACCCTGACAAAAATTCCTGGCTCCGAGTCAAATTATTAGATCAATCAATCACATTTAACATCCGTGAACCAATCAAACCACTGGGTATAGAATTCGAAAGAAAATAATACAATAAATTAAGAAGGAAATGTGATGAAAGAAATCTTATCTCAACTTTGGGCATGAACAACGAGCACACCAAATGTACAAATAGAAAACTAATAAGAGAACAAATATACTTTCATATTTATTCCACCTTAGTAAAAGGTGGTATTAAAACACATATGAATAAGAATGCAAAACATGACTTCACAACCAATGAATGAATTGGTGAATTAAACGTGAAAATCTAACCGATTTAATTAGAAGTTCACTAATCAATAACTACCACGTGTCATTCAAGAAAATGACTTTTTTACCCTTTAGCCTCATCATAAATCTATAAGCAGATATAGTTGGGAACAAAGAAAGGAATGCAAACTTGAATAAACTCCTTTCAAATATCAATTTCTCTTCTTGCTCTTGTCTTAAGCATAAATTCAGTCAGTTTATGAGGGAATAATCTTGGTTAGGTGAGAAGAATTTGTTAATTTCAATTTTGAGGTTAACGAATTGACATTGTCCATGAGTGTTGGGCCAAGACACATGATATTAGATCAAGAACAGAAAGTATAAGGTTTGATTACAGAAAATAAAGTGCATCATTTAAAGAACATAATCGATATATTTCAACCTAAGTCTCAGAGGTTCGATGATCACATCTAATACCTACATCCCCCGTTGAGCATCCAATATTATGGATTATGCTCGGTTCCACTATAAAGCCCAAATTAGCAACAAAGGTTACAAGAATGTTCAGAACAATCACAAACAAAGTACAAGAACACTTATCTCTCTGAAATACAGTAGTTGATCCACTAGAATCACCAAGAATCGACCACTAGAACAACATAAACACCATTACAGCTCGGAGGTTCGGTGACCACTTCTAACACCTACATCCCCCGTTGAGCATCCATTAATATGGATTATGCTCGGTTCCACTATAAAACCCAAATCGGCAACCAAGATTATAAGAATGTTCAGAACAATCACAAAGAAAGTACAACAACGCTTATCTTTTACAATACAACATCTGATTCACTCGAATCACAAAGAATCGAACACTAAGACAACAGAATCAACTTTACAGCCACACGAACACTTCACACATATATTCACTTAGAATATCTCCACTAAGGAATCACTCTATTACACAATACCATCTTAAATTATGGATTTGATTTGATTTTATAGAGAGAAATAAGAGAGAAGCTTTCAAGAATGGCACAGCCAGAGAGAGAGAACAAATGGAATGAAACCCTAGAATAATGACTTCTCGTGTGCAAAAGCCAAGTGAAAGGTCACTTAAGAGTAAAAGTATCTAGAAGCTTAATCCAACAGCTGCAATAAGTCCACATGTCAATCATCCATTGAAGCCTTTAGTTTAAGTAAAAGTTCCACTTTCAAAGACACTATTTTGCCAAATTATGGGAGTAGCCAATTAAACCCGGTTTAAATTCAACAATCTCCACCTTGCTACCAGAATTTGGGCTATAGTGTAGTCCAGAACACAATTTCACACTATTTTCATTTGCTCAAAAAATACCTGTACAGACGTCACAAAGATTCAACAGATAATAGTTTCAAACAACTTTAAAACTTATTCAAAGGAATTGTTTTTGTTCCCATATCTGATGGATTGAATTAAGTAGGGACTTTACCAATCTTTATAATCCCTTTAGAAATTATATCTCTTATAAAATGATATTTAATATCAATATAATTTGTTTTATCGTGAAACATAGGATTTTTACTCAAATGTATAGCACTTTGGTTATCAGACAATAACAAATTATCATTTTCAGAAAAAATCAATTTCAGAAATCAATCCATTTAACTATATTCCCTCTTTAACAACATCTGTAGCAGTAATATATTCTGCTTCAGTGGAAGATAAAGCTACAACTTTTCGTAACTGAGATTTCCAACTCACAACAGTACCATACAAAGTATAAAAGTAAGAGAAAGTTGATCTCCTATGATCTTTATCACCAGCAAAGTCAGAATCTGTAAATCTCCTCAAGATAACACCATTTTTACTAGATTTAAACATTAAACCCAAGTTAGAAATGCCTTTAAGATATCTAAATAATCATTTTAGTGCATTCCAATGTTCTTCCCCTGGATTGCTCATAAACCTACTCAGTATACTGATGCCAAAAGCAAGATTAGGTTTGGCACAAATCATTAAGTACATCATAGAACCAACATCATTTGCATAAGGTACTTTTGACATTCTAGCATATTCTTCTTCAAAATTAGGAAAGAATTTAAAGGAAAGTTTAAAGTGATTAGTAAGAGGTAAGGTAATAGGTTTACAATCATACATGTTAAACATTTTTAAAATATTGATCACGTAATCATGTTGATTAAGAAATAACAAATCTTTCTCTTTATTTCTCCAAATTTGCATGCCTAAAATTCTTCTAGCTGAGCTAAGGTCTTTCATGTCAAATTTAGACTTTAGTTTTAATTCGATATTATCAATTTCAGCTCTAACATAGCAGGCAAGAAGCATATCACCCATATAAAGTGCCAAATAAAGAGAATTTTTACCTCCATCACCTTTAAAATACAGACACACATCAAATTAGCTTCTTTTAAAACCAAGTTTTAACACAATGTTATCAAATCTCTTGTACCATTGTCTAGGAGTCTATTTTAACCTATATAGGAACCTTTTTAACAAGCAGACATCAGGATTTCCAACTTCAAGTCCAACATGTTGTTTCATATAGATAATTTTATCAATATCACCATATAGAAAAGCAGTTTTAACATCCAACTGATCAAGTTCTCATTTAAAATGAGCAACTAAAGCAAGTAAACATCTAATAATGGAATATTTCACAACATGGGAGAAAATTCCAGTGTAGTCAACACATTGTTTTTGTGTAAAACCTTTTGCAACAAGCCTAGCTTTGTATATAATTTTTTACCATCCCCTTCCCCTTCTACCTGTTTTATTTTGTATATCCATTTACAATCAATGAATTTCTACCCCTTAGGTCTCTCAACAAGTTCCTAAGTCTTGTTTTTCAAAAGTGAAGAGATTTCATCTTCCATGGCAACAATTCAATTTTTACTTTCTTTACATTTTATGGCATCATCATAGGAATTTGGTT
This sequence comes from Fraxinus nigra, assembly GCA_903798295.1. Classification (NCBI taxonomy): domain Eukaryota; kingdom Viridiplantae; phylum Streptophyta; class Magnoliopsida; order Lamiales; family Oleaceae; genus Fraxinus; species Fraxinus nigra. Next base: position 4,502 of record CAIGRH010174328.1, on the reverse strand, counting down.
CATTTTCAAAATGTTCTTGATAAGTGAAAAATGAAAAAAAAATCATCACTGTCAAATCTAGTAGATGGTCTGATTTGCCTCATTTCCCTATTCTTTGTGAGCTGATACTCATTAGTAGGGAGAGTAGTAGAATCAAATTCAGTAATTTGATCAATTTCTTGATCAATATCAATTTCAGTTAGAGTGTCAATCCCATCTACTAGAGGTATAGAATTTACAGATTCAATATGAGGAGACTCCACCTCAATTTGAACATCCTTTTTAGTCAAACTTTTATCTTTTCCTTCTAAACATGGCATTAAGGATTCATTAAAGACAACATCCTTTTTCACTATCACTTTATACCCATTTTCACATTTAACCCACAATCTATATCCTTTAGCATATTCATCATAGCCTAAGAACACACATTTAAGGGATCTAGGTTCCAATTTCCCAACATTTTGATGAGCACAAGTACCACACCCAAATACCTTTAAATGCGAATATTCACATAACCATCAGACCACACAGATTCAGGTACATCAAAATTCAAAGCTTTAGTAGGACTTCTATTAATTAGATATGCAGCAGTTTTAATAGCTTCACCCCAAAACATTTTAGGCAATCCAGATCCAACCAGCATGCGTCTTACTTTATTTTATAGAGTCATATTCATTCTTTCAGCTATTCCATTTTATTGAGTATAAGTAACAGTTCTATGTCTCATAATACCACTTTCTTTACACAAGTTATCATCATTACAAAATTCCAAACCATTCCAGTCCTCAAAAAATTAATTTTATGTTCTATCTGATTTTTAATTTGAGTTTTTCAATTTTTGAAAACTGAGAAAGTCTCATCTTTAGGTTTTAGTAAGAAAACTCAAATTTTTCTATAATAATCATCAATGATCAACAAAAAACAGAGTACAAACAGTAGCAGGACCCTACAAATCAGCATGAAGTATTCCAAAATTTGTTTGGATTTATGAATTCCAGTAGGAAAAGGCAGTTTGACTTGTTTACCCATGATGCATTGTTCACAAGAACCAAAATCACCAAGATTTTGTTTTCCAAAAACTCATTTTGTTAGTAAGAAATTTAGAGCCTTTTTCCCAATACGACCAAGTCTATGATGCCATAGTTTAGCAAGTGTAAAATTTTCAGAAACAACAGAGGCAGTAAAACCAAGCAAAGGTTTGACTTTTAAAAAATAGAGACCATGTCTCTTAGGGGTGCTCATGATTAAATCATCACCCCTAAGAATTTTGATATGTCCCTGACCCAATTTATGTTAAATTCCATGTCATCCAACATTCCCAGAGACACCAGGTTCCTCTCTAGCTCANGCAAGTGTAAAATTTTCAGAAACAACAGAGGCAGTAAAACCAAGCAAAGGTTTGACTTTTAAAAAATAGAGACCATGTCTCTTAGGGGTGCTTATAATTAAATCATTATCCCTAAGAATATTAATATGTCCTTGACCTATGTCAATGTTAAACTCCATATCATCTAACATACCTAAGGACACCAAGTTTCTCTTTAAGTCAAGTATATACCTAGCTTCTTTTAGAAACAAAACTTTTCCATTTTCCAACAATAGTTTTATAGTCCCTATTCCTTTTACTTTACAGGTATAGTTATTACCCATTATCACTTGCCCTCCAGCAACCCCTTTAAAATCAACAAAAAAATCTTTATTAGGGCACATATGGAAAGAACAACCCGAGTCTAAAATCCATTTATCACTCAGTTGTTTATCCATGTTCACAAGGACGAGACGAAAATTAGACTTAGCTTTATTATAAACCAAGGCATTACACCCTTCATCAAATTTGTTATCTTTTAAATCATTTTTCTTTTTGAAACAATCTTTTGCAAAATGACCTAATTTCTTACAGTAATAGCATTTCTTACCGTTAGCCTTAACTTTGGCCTTATGCTTGTCATAAAATCTGTTTTTGTTTTTTAGAAAAAATTTTAGGCTGAAAATTTGATTTACAAAAAACGCTGCCTTTTACAAGCAGACTATCCCCAATGTGATTATTACTAGAATCAGATTTTAGTTCAAGAGCTTTATTTCTTAAAGAATTTATTATAATATCAGTGGTAAGTTCTTGCCTACCATATTCTAAAGCCACCTTGATGTCATTATATTTTTCACTTATGGAGTTTAACAAGCCTACAGCTAACTGATCTTTTGAAAGTATTTCATCACAGGTAGCCAAGTCTTGTGTAAGTTTTGNAAAAATTTTAGGCTGAAAATTTGATTTACAAAAAACGCTGCCTTTTACAAGCAGACTATCCCCAATGTGATTATTACTAGAATCAGATTTTAGTTCAAGAGCTTTATTTCTTAAAGAATTTATTATAATATCAGTGGTAAGTTCTTGCCTACCATATTCTAAAGCCACCTTGATGTCATTATATTTGTCACTTATGGAGTTTAACAAGACTACAACTATCTGATATTTTGAAAAAAATTCATCACAGGTAGCCAAGTCTTGGGTAAGTGTTGTAAATCTATTCAGGTTTTCATCCAAATCAACAAAGGGATCTATTTTGAAAGAAAATAATTGCTTTAGCAAGAAACACTTATTTAGAGTGGATTTAGTCACATACTGGGCATGCAGTTTGGTCCATAGTTTAGAGGCAATTTTAGTCTCACCATCTTATAACATTTTCAGACAAGTATAAGAAAATTGTACTCCATGCAACTTCTTCAAGTTTAGATTTCTTTGCTAGAATCATATCATGGCCTTCATACATTTCATTTGTATTAAAATACCCCTCATATTTTGACTCCATAAAGTATAATAAATTTTTCCAACAAATTGACTAACTTCAAATTTTGCAGAGGCTATAGTTTTGAGACAAATAAAGCTTATAAACCAAAGCCAATTAATGCAAGTATGCGAAGAACAGTAAGTGTACAAAGATGTGTCAATTAGAAATTCATAGTAGTACGCACAGTAATCCAATAATTTCATATATAGAGCACAAACAGAGAGCATACAAGATCTTTGGAATTCAAAATAGGTCACAGCAACAGAGATCACAGAGAAAACACTATGTTTCACAGATTTCTCCTACAAGATTTTCTAGGTGTACACCCATTCTTGATTAACCTCAGATTCCCAAGGCCTCACAAGAGCCTTTGGACAAAGACTAGGATCAAGGGGGTATTATACACGGTAAATCAAGAGAAAAAAAATCAAGAAACCCTAAAGTCTTGAAAGTAACTTAACAAGAGTTTAGAAAGATCAATTATAAGATGTAAACCCTTTTTAGTGTGTAGTAAACTTGGAGATTTTTTGCCTCTCAACCACCAAAAATTGGAAAAAAAAAAAAATCGGCAACAATCGGTCGGCAAAATCGCTGAACTTGGACACCAGTCGACATTCCCCAACCCCTTCTTCATTTAGCACCAAACATCTCACAAATCCATCAAGTATTCTGGCCAGAAATGCAGCTCAAAGTTCGCTACCCACGAATCTGCAAATCGCCGGAAACACCTCCTCGACCACCTCAATGATCGGAGCTCATCGCCGGTCGATAGCCCTCCACAAGGCAACCAAACCTATGGTAGCAACTTACCCCAAGCTACTACTCAACAACTCGATTTAATTCTAGAAATGGGCCCTATTGCAAATGTTGCGACTTCGCTGCAAACATTTCAAGATCCCGGAGCCGTCTAGTCGACTTCCAGTCACGGACCACCATGGGTGGGTGCGCCATCACCTGGCACACCTAGTCATGCTATGGTCATGGTCAATTGAGCCTTGAACCCGATCAATTTGATGTTGCCATGAAGAACCTGTACGAAATTATCGGGTTCAGCAATTCTGATGTTTCAAACCTGCTCCATTTGTTCAATTTGACCAACATACAATCAATTCTCAATGGTATGGATATGGGTAATCAATCAATTGCTACTCTTAATACCTTACCACCTCGAATTGATTTTGCTAATTTTCCCCAATGTGATGAAATTGTTAGTGCTCCCATTGATGATTCTACTAATGTTATTGCTCCTAATTCATCCCAAATACATTCTATTGAGGATACTATGGTCATGGATGAGCCTCCAATTAAAGGAAAAAATAGCCAATTGACCCCTAACTGTATGTCTCGGGTTATGGCCACTACAAAGTCCCCTAATGTCAATTCGGGTGACTTGAATTCTATTCATGACGAGGTGATTCCACCACCAAACTCTACTCAACCATATGTTTCCAATGTTCCCTTGCCTCTGGTCAATAGCTTGGCGAATCTCACTCCCGACTCATCTTAAGAGAATGGCTGCCCTTTGGGAGAAGTTCTTAGGCTGAAACCGAGACTAATGTGGTGGAATCGACAGGTATTTGGTGATATGTTCCAAAGAGTTAGAGATGCTAAGGAGAGGGTTGACCATGCAGAGATTGGTTTTGAGGTTGATCCTACACCTGAGCACCGATATTTTCTTCATCGTGCACAGGCTGCTTTGAACTGTACCTTAGCTATTGAGGAGGGTTTTTGGAA
>CAIGRH010174318.1:0-14765 GCA_903798295.1 Fraxinus nigra | reverse complement strand
TTGAGAAAGAATAATGGAAAGTCTAATTGTCCAATTAATTTTTTTAACGGATAATCGGTTCGGGGTGGGGCACCATCGCTAAATACCATACCCACCCCTCAATGAAGCCGTTCATTAAAATCAAAACCATAACAGCCCCATTTCATCATTGGTTTGGTTAACAGCTGTTTTCGGGTTTAACGGTTCGAATTGCCATTCCTATTCGACAACAGCACTCTAGATCCTAAAGCTCTACACGCCACAGCTGCACCAAATGGATCTTGAGGAAAGAAAATAATTGTTCTGCATGGAGAACTATGTCCTTGAATCCAATAACTAATCATATGCAGTTAGCTTTCTGAGAGGAAAAAAAAAGGGGAAAAGGAAAAGGCATCTGAGATATTGGAATAATCTTTTAATTTACTCAAAGCATTAAAAGGAACCACTTAAACTCTCCACAAAGATTAAAAGCAATGTTGAGTGGAGGAAGTGGATCTTAGGTGTCAGCCACTTAAAGACCAAATAATCCTGTTATTTTCCCGGCGTGTATCTCACCATTACGTACTCTTCCTGAATTTCTTTCACATCCCATCGATTTTAACTTTTCCTTCAGAGGCACTTAAATTGCACGCCAGTATCAATTGGGCAGCTTACTGATATCCTGATAAGTAGTACCATTTAACCTCTAATGATGATTTTGTTTGCTTGTGGAATAGGTAAATAAAACTGTTGGTACCTTGGAGTGTTGAGAACAGTTGAAAAATGGTTGATTTCACGACTACATAAAAGAGACAACCTTTTTCCTTGAACGTTTTTACTCTCACCTAGAGGTGTAAACACGAGATTCATTGTGTTTTTAGGTGGTCAATGTGGCCTGCCCATAGGACTGGTTCAGCAGCATTTTGTAGTCAGCCAGGACCGGCACCTCCACAAAATATTTCACCATCCTCTGTAGTCTGTCCTGATTAATTGTTTAAATTTGTACTAAGGAGAGGATATATACAGAACCGAGGCGTTCCAGACTGTTCTACTAGACATCGTAAAATACTTGTAGTATTTGTCAAATTTATTACAAGTCATGTGAGAAAAGTTGTCACAAATCTCCATGAAACTGTTCTTGGTTTGGATCAGCAAGTCTAAGTTTTTGAGCGCTACATTATCAGATTACAATGTCATGCAAGTTTCTGATCTCCACATAAATACAAGAGTTGATTTTACTCTGAATAAATAATAGAAAATGACCATAAATTCATGTTTGAAATAATGTATATGATTGTACTAGACCAATAGGGAAGATTTTAGCCCTTTTTTCTTCATTTAGTAGTACAGTTTAATCCTGCTTGCTAAACATGCCATAAACGTTTAGTTCATTGTTTGACTATGTTGACGTGGAGAATTTTTTGGTAGATGGCGTCACGTTGTGGGGGGCAGACTAAATCTGGCAGGTATTTTAACAGTTTTTCTTCTTCTTCTTCTTCCTCTTCATTTCATTGATTGCAAAAAAGACATGGGCTAGTTCCAAGACCACCCTGAGGGAAAGCTGGAGGTCGGTTTGATTAGAGAGTCTTAAGGATATGCTCTTATAGAAGAAAAGAATAGAAAGTATTTGAAGTTTAGACTGTGTAGTCAAGAACCAGTTGTTCAGTTAACTTCTTCGAGTAAAATTTCTATTTAGAGGAAGAAGCGGATTTGAATAACCAACGTTTTCCTTCCACTGTCGCTAGGCACTCCCCCTTCACACTGGGTTGGACTCGACCCATTCTTGGCACACACTGTTATGATATTGTGATAATCAGAACGCTTATGTCACATTAAGTATAAAGTGCAGAAGAGAACATTTTCACATCATTGATGAAGTCCAGTGCTCAGTAAATCTTTTTGCTTCATAAATGTGTTCGTCTGAAAGTTACGCTTGTGAATGAAATACAAAATTCCAAAGCATTCCTTTCAACGACTAAAAGAACAAATGTTAGAAGATATTATAAACTAGAGGTACAATATTGAAATAAGCCTTACATTTTAAGTTGAAAATTGAAACTTGACACAACCATATGGCTTATGCTAAGCCCCTACAAAAATCAATATATTCTTCTAATAATTGCTACAAGGAATATTTTTATGATATCATTATGTCTCCCTGTTTCCTGATGTGGGGTCTAAGGGTCTAAGACAAAGATATGCAACAAGTAACTGAACATTAGAACATGAATGAGTAGGGCGGCACCTAACTAGGGTTGGAGAAAATTCTCGAGTTGAAGTAGACCCGAACCAAACCATCTAAATCAAGTGCTTCTTCTTAAATTAAATACCTGTTTCATCTGCCAACTAATTAGTTTAGCTCAAACCCAAAATATGATTTTTCTAGATTTGAAGGCTTGAAGCAATTCAATGAGATGAAATCACCTATATTTTATTATTTACTTTTTAGTAATTTGTATACATTGATAAATGAATCTTATTAGACAACTTGTTATTTGTATAATTTTAAATTGGACTACGTTATTTTGTAAGAATTAAGATTGAACTTGTTATTAGTTGAATTAATTTAGTGTTGTTGAAAATATTAAAAAATTTAATTATGGTATGAAACCCGGGAACCGAATGACCATAATTAAATTTGAACCCGACGGTTCCACGTACTAAATACCCGAAAATTTGGGTCGATTCGGTTATCTTTAGAACCGAACCACACCATATCTAACCCTACACATAATTATCCAGGTAAAGACTAGAAAATATATTACTCCTGACTCAGAGCATAAACTTATTTTAAAAAGCTTTCAACTGTTATCTACTTGCATATGCTTTGTTGATGAAATTAATTTCCATGTTATAAGATGTTTATAATAAATTAATTCAGAATTTTACTCAAGTATTAATGCATTCTGCTTCTGCTTCTGATAGGAAGGTACTTAGATCCAGATCCAATCATACATGCTCCGAAAAAAAAATGTTAATAATTATGAGATTAACAATAACTATATATAGATTTGTTGTGATTTAGTTTCAATTTGAGAGATAAATCCACTTACAACTATACTATAGGTTGAGAATCCTTTATATGTTAGGAATATTGGGTCGATTTGTGGTCGAGAGGATAAGTGTGTAATATGATTAGGTTCCACAACCTAATAGAAAATTGGTTCACAAGGTTCTTATTGGAAACAATGTTATGATCATGTATACAGAAATGAAGCACCTGCCTTGAAAATCACCCGTTTACCAACTAATATAGATGCTTACCAGTAGTAATACATACTCATTTCCAAAATTTTGCCAAAGAATCCACATAATTACTGTTAAATTATGATGTTTTAAGAGAGTTCAAAGGTTAGAAATGCTCACAGATGTAGTAGATATTGAACCACCTGGTAAAAAAGATTTAGTTGTTACACAGAGAATCAACTTATTTATTTAAATAACGTCTTCAACGTGCTGCCCTATGCGCAGGCAAGATTAAGTGTTTTTTTTTTCGATCAAAAGCATGACACAAACAATTTTTATAAATGTATGGTGAGGAAACTTGAATCTAGGACATATGTCTGCTTTGTAGAACCACCTCGTTAAAATTCTTAAGCCATTAAAACGCTGAAGTTTTAAGAGACAGAACAAACTTAGTTTATGTATTATGTCCTCAATGGTAGAAAGGTAGAAGACGACAAGTGATCGTATTGCTCCCGTAACTTTCTTAGAGAAGTTATGTTTCATCCATGAATTTTCCAAGATAAATAGCAATTATTCTTCGGTGGGATTGTGACAGGTTCCTTTTGTTTCACTTTCTTTGATTCCTGAGGCCATATTCTTCTCATCCTCTTTTCATACTTATAGATTAGTGAGATCTTACTGCCAAGCCTCGGGTCCCTAACAGAATAATAATTGATGAGAGGCAATTTGTTTAGGTTACTTTTGATTCACTGGACCTTCTGCTGCTGACACTAAAATTCCAAGGGGTTGTTTTGCATCATCCTAGAATCTCCTTTACTCGTTTTGGAATATATTAAAGAAAAGAAGCTTCAGGTACAGCAGCTGATTAAAGTAAAAGGTACTTCATTTAATCTTCTTTTTTTTTTTTTTTCCCCTTTTTAAACATTTGGGACAAAGAATAAGTCTTTCTTCCCCCGAGAGCTTCACACATATTATAACACAAGCATCTATTGGAAATTAATTTTTTGACATGGGATTCATTCCTCCAATTTGACGTAGTACAATTTTCGTAGTTGCGAATGCCTTTTTCTCTTTTGTCGTTAAGACTATTAAAAAGATACATGTATGGCATCTTGGGTATTACCGTGGGTGACGAGTGATGGAACATTTGCGCCTAGACTACACGCTATGTGCCCGAACCCAACATGTGAGGCTAGGAGAGAATCTTGATTTCTCACACCAGACATGGTTTTGGTTATGGTATAACTAACAAAGTCTTGTTGTCACCCATTTATTAAAAATTATATGCATGCCATGTCCTCCTTAAAAAATGCATACATGAGGATGTCGTGGTGAAGACTAACTTTGAATTGATAAATGTCTCACATTTTAACTGCTTATGCATTTAGTGGAGTGGTTTAACAATAATTACTTAATGTTGAGGTTATTTCAAGTTACCTTTCATTGATGATATGTATCACATTCTATTGTCTTTTGGATCCTTAAAGATTAAGTGAATGTATGGCACTAAGATGGCTTTATAGATCTGTCATTGGATTTTGATTCCAGAGATTAAACTCTTTACGCGAAATCCGAGGAATTGGAAATATTAATCTGATTAAATCATGACTTTAATTTGTTGTTTGCCATTGTGAATCTCCTTTTGTTTTCCCTTTCTTCTTTCTTTTCTTCACTATAAACTTATAATCAACTTATTACTTATATTAACTTATATTAGACCTTTTTGTCACTTCCTTCTGTTTGTGGATTACTTTCAAGAGAAAAAGAGATTCTACGCAATAATGAATTCCAATGAAACTTCATTGTTTACAGTTATATTTATGGTCAAATAAAATCAATCAGTGAAAAAGGAATAACTAAAGACTGATAATTTTATACCAAGCACAAAACCTGTTCAATGGCTTTAATCACTTTCGATCAACTTATTTCATAAATTATGAGTATATACTTTTCTTGGACTTCAAGAGAAAATTTAACTTTTTTTTTTTCTTNTTTGTGGATTACTTTCAAGAGAAAAAGAGATTCTATGCCATAATGAATTCCAATGAAACTTCATTGTTTACAGTTATATTTATGGTCAAATAAAATCAATCAGTGAAAAAGGAATAACTAAAGACTGATAATTTTATACCAAGCACAAAACCTGTTCAATGGCTTTAATCACTTTCGATCAACTTATTTCATAAATTATGAGTATATACTTTTCTTGGACTTCAAGAGAAAATTTAACTTTTTTTTTTTCTTATTCGTATCAGTTTGATTATGTAAAAGTAAGTTTTTTACACGAGTTTTTACTAATTTGGTTGATAACAACTAATTTCCTAGTTTCTGGGGCCGACATAGGTACGACAGAGGTACTGATTTACTTTTCTTTTTTTATCCTAGTTTCTAGGAACTACTTTAGATCTTCACGTGCATCCATCCGAGCATAGTGGCGGAAATGAATTCACCTAGTCATCCAAAATTAAATGAGAGAAAATCTTAGTTTCTTGTCGTGGTTTATGATCTTATTACTTCCATGATGAAACATAGAAGAATATTTAACAAAATCAATAGTATTAATTGATTGCTTATTTTATCAACACTTATCTTTCTATAAAGTAGTTATAGATAACGTAAATTTAACAACCATGTCCTAAAATCTAATGTTAGATTCTTTGATTTTCTTTCAAAATGAAGATACTTTGAACTTTGAGGAGGCTCTAATGATATTCAAATGACAAGAAAAGATGAGGACAGCAAATTAGTTGATTAGGAAATCTTTGTAATAATTCGTTTTTAACAAGTTTTTCTAATGAAGTTTAGTCATTGACTCATTGGCATGTTGTGGAATCCTCACATGTATTTTCGTATCTCCTTGATTTTCTTATCAATGAAGTTTAACACATAATTATAAAATTCGATTGTAAATATGTTTACATAATAATTTACATACACATGATTTGGTAATATATAACTGCATCAAAATTTCTTCAACCAAATAAAAAAAAAAAAAAAAAAAGAAAAAGAAAAAAAAAAGCTGAGAAAGAAATATTCAACTGATTATCCCTTTGTTGAAAAGAAACATCCATTAAAGCATTATCACCATCATCTTTTCCATCAAAATTTCTCAAGTGTTTTACAAAAGCTGATCCATTATTCATCATGGTGGGGACTGCCTAACTCACATGGGAATCTATAAATATAAACCAGCATGATAAAAACAAACCATACACTTTTCCTCTTTTATCTCCTTTTGAGACTTCAAATGGAAGTGTGTTGCTTTTCTCTATTTTTGCTGCATTAGAGATTCTCTGCACCCTATCAAGTCAAAGAAGAAAGAAAAAACCTTTGAAATAGATATAAAGAAAGTTTGATGTGAAATGGGAAATGGAAGAAAGGAATGGGCACAGCTCATAGCATATATTCCCTCCCCCCATCACCACCCTACCCTACCTTCCAGGTATGGAGTGAATACATAGGACAGGGTAACCACTCTCAATTATAAAGAGAATCATAGGCTGCCACATATTGAAGACATAGTTGCAAGGATCAAAGAACATTTCCTATGTTTCAAGCTAAAAGTCATTTCTTCTCATACAAACAGAGATGGCTTTTCAGAATGTTCAAAATAAAGAAATGAACTTAGTTTTATCGAGCGATGCGAAGCCTCGATTGAAATGGACTCAAGAACTGCACCAACGATTCGTTGATGCAGTCGAGCAGCTGGGAGGAGCAGATAGTTGAGTACTGATTTCTCTCGTACTGCTATTGGGATTGATGAAAAAAACTTCATGTTATATCCATTTTATTGATACTATTGATATTCTTTATAATGCAGAGGCTACACCAAAATCCTTGATGAGGATGATGGGCATTCATGGACTCACTTTGTACCACCTCAAGAGTCATTTACAGGCAATCATTCTTATTATTTTTCTTGTTGATTTTATTTATATGTGTTTTTGAATGGATTAATGTACTTTCTGCAGAAATATAGACTGGGAAAAAGTCAACAATCACAAACTTACCACAAAAATAAACAAGAAGGTAAGCAGCATTGTATGAAATTGACATCATGGAAAGCATAAAAACTCGGTAAGGTGGACTCGACAGCACTTTATAGGATTAAAAAGTAAAAAGAGGCTAAAATCTGGCCTATTGTACAATACATTACCATCCAGGATTACTAAAGGAACATACCCTACGAGTACTAATGTCCATAATCCTAATGCAGACTACAGAGATGATGATCAGAGTGACTTCCCCAATAAGATTTGTAATGGAGTGCAAGATCAGATTAATGAGTAAGATTTGTTAGAATAATTATAAAAAAAAATTGAATGCAAAATAAAGAATCATATTTTGTTAATTTAGAGATGCTTTTTCAGAAGTTTGCAGATAGCTCAAGCTCTACAAATGCAAATGGAGGTGCAAAGGAAACTCCACGAACAAATCGAGGTACAACATACAATTCTACACTTCAACGCATCATCGATTGTGTATAAACACAGCATATGATGATTAAAAAGAATTTTCCTTCAGGTGCAAAGGCATTTGCAGCTAAGAATTGAAGCTCAAGGAAAGTATTTGCAGTCAGTATTGAAAAAAGCACAAGATACTCTTGCTGGATATAGTTCTTGCACTATCGAAGTAGAAAATGCACGGGCAGAACTTTCTCAGTTGGTATCAATGGTCGACACGAACTGGTGTCTAAGTTCTTCATTGTCCGTTTTGACAGAGAGTGAAGGCTCAATCTTAAGAGATGCAAAGAACAAACTTTTAGAACACAATGGATATTCAGTCGAAAGTTCTTTAACGTCATCTGAGAGTTCGGGGAGAAAAGAAGAAACTCGACCACTTATGGAATTAAGCGAGCCTCGAGATCTTGGAACACCAGAAAGAAGCAGAGAATATGAAGTTGAGGGCAACAATGAAAAAGCGAGAAAATTGGAATTATTAGGTGGCCTGGATTTGAACAAAAAATTCATGAATGATTTTGATATAGGTCCAATAGACTTGAACAGCAAGGCAGTTGATGAAACCAATGGGAATTTCAGTGACCAGAAACATCCTTAAGCCAAAGGTTGTTATAATTAGTACTATAACGTTAATGGAAACTAATTATGTATGTGTATAATGATTCTGAAAAATATATGTATAAAGATGCAGCATATTATGTTCATATTATTCATCTCTTTTGTTATGAATTAACGCCTGATCCCGTATTACAAAGAGCAACGATAACACGAATCAGATATGGATCCACTTTCTATTAAATATTTGGAATTCTTGAATATCTTTAGGCACTTTGTCATTGAAGCTAGAATTTGATTTGTCAAAAACTTGTTTAGATGAAATAATAAACAAATCAGAACAAATGAAAGTACTTACACTACCACTTAAAAGTGATACAAGAAAAACAGGAAAGAGATAATGCATGCTTGGTACACAGTATTGAATAACGTTAACGTTAAACGGAAAAGACGCTAAAATCGATCAATACTATTTAGCATGTTTTCTACTCAAAACGAAGGAAACTCAATATTGGAACTACATTTTCCATGAGGGAACACAGGACATTCAATAAGGTTAGACCCCGAAGTGTCCACGCACATGTAGACTTGATAAAGTTGGCTGTTCCCGGATTCATCTTTATTGCACTCTATCCATGGTGTATAACCCGTGCCTTGTTTTATTGCATCTTTGATGGAAGCCAAGTCATAGACCTCCCCATTTGGGTGGATACCTGTGCCATAGTATTTCATTGAGTATCGAGCCACAAGTGACACCATTGATAAATTTTCTAACAAAATTTACTTTCTACAAAAGTAATTTAACCTGATTTTCCTAGGACTTGCAGTAGATCGAGTTGTTCCTTGAGATTTAGGGCCGTAGCAAAGTAATCGTGCTGGTCAAGATTGGATATGGAGCAAGTTCCATGTTTGACCCATTCATGAGACCAGAAATTTAGGTTGTCACTGCTTGGACATGCCAAAGATGGCCATTCTTCTTGGATTCTGCTAGTCAAGTCTGAAATCTAGATAGACAGGACAGGAGGTCAAAGACAATATCTTCATTAGGTTGAAGTACTATAAGCAATTTTTTATGTTCGAAATTCAAAACTTAGGAAAATTAGTCCATGTTTGACAATCATTATTTTTACTCATTTTTAACTACACATTCACGCAGAAATATTTTGCATGCAAACCCAAAAACTTTTCTATACTTTTTAACCTCACATTCTCCAAAAAAATCATTGTTCAAAAATCTTTTTTCCCAAAATAATGATTGTCAAACAAGGGCTTAACAAAATATTATTTTGCTTACATTGGATGGATCAAATTGGCTTTGTGGATCGCAATTTGATGGATACGAGCCATCCTTGTAATTGGGCCAGAGGCCATGGATGCCGAAATCAGATGCAGGCTTGCCTGTATTTGGATAGCAGCATTGCTTCGAATCACAGTATGAACCTGGCCACTGTATGCATTATAGATTAATTACTCTTCGAGAAAAGCCCAAAAGAAAAGGAAAAATACAGCATTCGATTTTGCTGGACAATTGGATCTCAACCTTCAATCTTTGAAGTAGTAAGTAACAATCAGCATAGATATTAACACAGTATCAAGAATTGTTTTAAGTAATTTATTCAAAACTATTGTTGTCGATTGAAGTAATCCTTCGATCGGCCATATACAGTTCCATTGGGTTAGAAAAAGCCCAAAAATAAAGTTCGAGTTGACGGGATTTGACACTGCTATAAAAATTAATTACAAATACTGTGTGTTACTGACCTGTTGAACAAAGTAGAAGAAATCAAATTGTTGTGAGGCACAAAGAACTGCCAGAACATGAAATGTTAACAACTTTATCAAGATTGAACATTTGAGCTTCATCATTTTTGCCAGTTTTGTTTAGAGAGAAAACGTTTAAGATTTTGTATATTTATAATGGGCAATTGAAAAAAAAAAAAATGGAAAATCATATCAATTTAAAAAATCTGAACGGCATATCAATAATTTTTATTTTTTTTTTTTGTTAATTTGGGTAACGGATAGTCAATGATTTGATTTTATGCAAAAATAGAGCATTAATTAAAAGATTGACAAATTTGAAATTTTAATTACGAACTTTCCCTATATATATTTTGAACAAAGTAGAAGAAATCAAATTGTTGTGAGGCACAAAGAACTGCCAGAACATGAAATGTTAACAACTTTATCAAGATTGAACATTTGAGCTTCATCATTTTTGCCAGTTTTTTTTAGAGAGAAAACGTTAAGATTTTGTATATTTATAATGGGCAATTGAAAAAAAAAATGGAAAATCATATCAATTTAAAAAATCTGAACGGCATATCAATAAAAAAAATTTTATATAATTTTTTTTTTTTTTTCTTTTGTTAATTTGGGTAACGGATAGTCAATGATTTGATTTTATGCAAAAATAGAGCATTAATTAAAAGATTGACAAATTTGAAATTTTAATTACGAACTTTCCCTATATATATTATTGACTCCAACGATTTTTTCAATGAAATTTATTTAACGAGTATTTGACCAAGCGATCACTCAACATTCACCATAACTACAATCAGGTCACACAAATTAAATTTAGTGAAATTAAGTCACTTAAATTTAATTTAATTGCAATTAAATCACTCAGTTTGTATTCCGTAATTTTATGTAACAGAATTGGCTGAGTTTGCTGTGAAAACTAATAAGCGTCTCATGTGTCCATCTTAGTCGACTAACTAGCCATGTCATCCCTATATTAAGACTTTATTTCCATTCCCAAAAGCATTCTCCAATGGGAATAAGAACGCGTATTTTAATATGATGATGACATGGCTAGTCAGTCAGTTAAGATGGAAACGTGTATATCCATTCTACTTTACTCGTTAACGAACAAAGAATTCAATCAATTCCATTGGAGCACAAATGTAGTTATTCAATTCAATTCAATAGGAATTAGGTAATGTGATTGTAACTTAGCGGAAGCTCATATGAAAGAACAAAATCTCATGTTAAAATTCAAACTTGTTGATTCATTCACGAATGTTAGGATATAGAGAATATTGAGAGAAACTTTACAAGACTTTTTATTATAATCAAAATCTACTAATTGTGTTAGGCTTACAACCCACATTTAAAGCAATAACTAAAATCTAGATAACGATTGAACTTCAAATAATGACAAAAATTAAAATTCCTAATATTCAGAATTAATCCACAATAAATGAGATTAGATTTTGAATTTATAAAATAAAATAATTATTCAAAAAACCAAAAAAATACATGTCTTCGAGCCATGAACAATGGAATTTAGTCGGAAAAAGGTCGAACGTCAAGGTCGATTTAATAACATATTTCATGAAATCCCTAACTGTTTAACTTTTATCAAAATTTACTAAAATTTTTATTTTAATCTCCAAGAAACGAGGGCAAAATCAAAATAAATTTGAATCGTACTTAGAAAGTGAAAATGCAAATATCTTCTACTAATATCAACCGTGCATATTAATGATCAAACCTCTCTAATCAAACAGAAAATTAGCAACACAATCCAAGTGATGCAATGCAGCCCAAACAAAGGTTAATAATTATTCATCTAGGGAGGGACATTATCTCAGTCAAATCTATAAAACATATTCTATTCAAAGATAACCCAATGTAAAATTCGATATAGAGCAATGTAAAATTAGAAACAAACACAGGTATTGCAATATGCATTGCCCATACAAAGATATACACACGGGAATGGGACTGTTGTAGAGCATATCAAGTATGTGACATAGAATTGTATTATTTTTATGGTAAATCAGCAATCTCCCATTTATTTTTATACATAATAGAATCCATCTCGTCATTTGTTGCATTTTTTTGTTTTGTTCAAAAGATATATCTCTCGAAACCAATGCTACGATTCAATGTATAATACTAGATTTCGCATTTTTGGTTAGTAAGTTTACTACATACCCTAGTGCCGAGAATTGGAAGGTCATCGGAAAGGTTCTTCATTACTTAAAGTAGACAAAAAAATAAGTCCATTTTGGGTTTGGTATATACTTTTCGAGGAGGAGTGGGTACTTAGAGGTCTAAAATAACAAACGTACATGACACACTCAACTATGGAATCCGAGTTCGTTGCACTTGCAAAACTCAAGATAGAAGCTTAGAGTGGGTTAGCGATCTTCTTTATGAAAGCTTTTTGGGTACAAAGACTATTAGGCTACAAATTCTATCTCAACAATGCAATAGTCAATAAATATTAGCTCCAGCATATGGTGAGGTGTCTAATGGAAAGTCTAGACATACAAGGGATATCATTAGTTTTTAGAGGGGAGAGAGATCCTATTAGGGCATGTTCAAATCCAACAAGCTCTTGTTGTCACCCACACCCACCCCCACCCCCATTACAGATATTGCTAGAGATGAAAATTCCCAACTCAAAGATTATCTTTCTGAAAGGGATGAAGCCTTGAGTTTTCTTACCTGAGAACACGAAGGCCTTAGAATAAATTAGAAGATTGAGAATAAGGAGAAGAATGGGACCTTCGTGAATGAGAAACACGAGGACAATAATTTAAAGAAACATTTCAGCTTCAACCTTGGAGATCTGAAGTGCATGAACAAGCATGAAAATTCGGATGAGAAGCTTTTAGGTGAAGATCCCAATAAGGCTGAGGCTTTAAAAGACTCAATATTTGATTCTTCTGCAGAAACACCAAGATCATAGCTTCATATACCAAAGCCATCAGTTTCTACTCATAGGAGAGTGTATTCTTCTACCTTCACGGAAAATACAGGAACACCAAATTCGGAAGATTTGGATAATTTAGATAGTACACACGATGTATACCTTACGAATTTTTTCTATATATCATTTTTCCTTTTTGACAAGTTTCTTTTGATACCTGAGCTAAACCATAAGATTTGAGTATTCCGAAATACAATTCTTGGTGGGTATTGTTCAAATCTTTGAAGATTGAAAATGGAAGAAACTGTTGATTTAAGGTTGGGTTAGGTCAGGTTCGGTTGGGCTGGGCATATGCGATATGACGGGGGTTTAAGAGAGGAGCAGAAATAGGGGGAGAATTTTGTAGGTTTTTTTGTTTGGTTTGGGGTGGGATGTGGTGGTGGGTGGAAGTGAGATAGAACATAAGTTTTAAAGGTTTGAGAATATGGGTGGTACAAATAAAATATTTTAGTGTAATTTCTAAAAAAAAATAAAAAAGTTTAGAATTACAATTGTAATTATTCATGTTTAATTTTTGCAATATTTACAGTTTTTAACGGTAAAATTAACATAATTGGACGATATGGGGGGTTTCACACAAAATGTTTCAAATATGGTGGTTCTTTGCGATTTCCAATAGGTATGGGATATATCGCAATTTTAAACGTTTTTAAGGGGATTTTCTGTTATTAATCATTTCAAAAATTATATTTATGAATTGCACTCGAATTAATTTAATTCTAGATCCAATCTTATGAAGCATGAAATATTGTGAAATGATATTCATCCCCAGTGACGCTTAGCAACACTCTAAGTAGTAACTAGGTGACATTAAATAATAGATTCATTTAAATACAAAGTCAAATGATCCATTTAATTGGACTTGTCAAGTTTAACCTCCTAAACTAGTGCTAAATAGCATTATTCTTCCATATACATATATTTGTATAATTGGTTTTGACATATGAATTAGGGGGTCGGACAATTATTTCTCAACATAAGTTTGTATCTATTCAAATCTCTATGGGGATAGCATGGTCTACATGTCACATTCCTAAATTACTGTATAGAAATTTTTCTATGAAAATGGAAATGTTGAAAGCTTGTCTATATACGAGAATGCCTATACTACAATATGAAAGTACTAACGATGAAATATTGTTTATGCAGTAGATAATTAGCATATGATCGACCTTTATATAGAGTTAGATAAATCTTATGTTTTCATAATTGTCTAAGCCAAAAGTTCTAATGCGGCCCACGATTTGTGGGGGGTGGTTGTTGCTTTCTTGAAATTAAAATATTAAAGTAGTCGGGAAATTTTGAAGTCATAAACTATACTAAAATGAATACCTTGAGCATGTATGATGCTAGACATTGGATTCCAAAAAGGATTCAACATTCGATATAGTGTAGTTTTTTTTTTGGTGTGGAAATCAACTTATGAATTGAAAGAAAATAAAAAATAAGAATTGAATTGAAGCTTTAAATAAAGCGCATAGGAAGCACGTAGGTTTCCATAAAATTTTTCAAAGGATTTCCTAAATCAGTGACATGTGTGCTTGTTATATCGAGATAGATAGTTATATATGGATAGCACAAAATGTCATGTATGATGGATCTCAACATACACATCTTTTGTCTCAATCCAGTTTAAGTGTTACTCTTTATTTGTAATATTTCTATATATTATGCGAAATCTAAAAAGGAGAAAATTTTGGATCCACTACACTACATGTTTGATTAAAGAAAAGGTCAAAAGTTCATAGAGGGAGATGATGTTAAAACCCATGTATTAACCAAGAATTTCCACGGTGACAATCCACCATGGTTGACTCAATATCCCAATATCTAGGTACAATCGGCTCAACTTTACTCAGTTCAGTTCCATGCGTTGTGTG
>CAIGRH010174287.1:0-16860 GCA_903798295.1 Fraxinus nigra | reverse complement strand
AAAATTGGAATGGCTTATAAACCAGTAATATAATGAGTTTGATTGTTAAAAGCTATTACCTGTGTATGTAAATCACCCTATCAGTGAACTAATAACAGTAAAACCGACATGCTAACCTGTCAGTCCACCCAACCCACCTAGCATTGTCTCATGAAACTAAATCCAATAAAATTCTTAATGAGAAAAAAAATAAAAAAATAAAATAAGCAGACTACACTTGAAAATTATATCACCACGTGTTGCAAGGTTTTAAGAAATTCATTGCTGCAGATTACAGCAAACGCAAATTAGATGAGTTGAAATCTAGTAAGCAAAAGTAGCCATCCATATCAGAACAACTATAGGTTTCAAACATGGTAATACAAGCTAACAACACAGCTGAGTTTCATGCTAACTAGGGAAATAAAATATCAGACAAATGAGAAATAGCATTCCATGTACTAATAACGATTCAAAAAACAAAATTAAACTCCAGTTCCAATCAGGCACCAAAAGAAATAAGGAAACAATGAAACATATAAACTCACTGTGAATGCATTTTCAACCAAATGGAATACAGGTCCCTGCATGCCAACCAGTTCATCAAAAGGTACATCCTCTGCACCATCAGCATCATCCAAGCCATCAAACATCTGTTCAACACGAGCCTCAAGACGGGCAGCCTGCATTTCCCACTGAGCAGCAACATTTTCTGCATTCCTGCGTATTATCTGACCAGCTCCTGCAATTCCTTGTGCTCCAGCAGCATCATCAACATTCCCATCACCAACAATATTTCTATTGACTTGAGCAGCATGCCTTCTTGCAGCACGAGCTCCATTTCTGTCACCTTCATCTTCTCTGTCGACATCCTGTCCTCCAAGTTCTCGTAAATGCCTAAAGTAATCTCTCAGAGAAGTTGCCCCAAGAAATATGAATACAATGCTCGCAGAGAGCAGAAATCCATGCAGACAATCAGTCAGAATAACTGTTGTAGATAAGTGACTCAAAAATAATCTCTGTGCTTCGCCAAAACTTCTAACAAATGCCAGTCGCCATATCCAAAAGGTAATAAAAGGAATAATGAGAAGCCAAACCGAAAGTACGAAACTGAGGCGCAAAAAGAACTGCATAACATGGCAGGCCTTCATAGCTATTCCGACAACAAATTCCTCAAAAGGAAGCCTTGCCGGAGCATTTTCAGCATAAACTGGAGAGAACGAAAATGGATGTTTGCAGACCTGTATTATATGTAACTAAGGAATAAGTAAGGGAAGATCTCACTATGGTTCTCTATCAAGCACAAACTGGAGAGAATAAAAATAGAAATAGCTATAGAAACCTACCAAAAATGATGTGATGTACTTAGAACAGAAATCCAGCACTATTATTATCCAAATTCATATCTTATACTATGGAATTCGCAGTTCAATTCTTCAATATATATTTCTTGGGAAAGGTTGATATCTATAGTTTTGCTTAAACAATACCATAGTACAAATATATTGGTATCAGTTAGTATTTCAATATCCTGATAGTAATATGACGATGGTAAGGTTTGCTGAGCATTTTGAAGAAGTTAGCAGAAACTCGAACACCTAAATTTCTATTTTCCATAGTTTAGATGGTGCTTTTATCTCTCCACTGGACAATCTTCCTAGCATATAGGACTTCTGACCCCTTTCTGGAGTCCATCTTTCTAATCACAGCAACACCCTAAGAACAATCTACAATAGCATCGATAATCAAAGTGAACACTGGGACAAATCATTTCTAATTATGCATAGCATCGTATGTTACATCTATCCCATGTTACGTATTATCTGTGCTTATCGTTCTAATAACCTAGATATGCGACATAACCTCACACTCAGATTGGGAAGGTTGGCCATTGCCATTTTTCCTTGTACACACAGTTCTTACTCAAACTAAAAAAAAGGTCACTCATTTTGTCTACAATTTCTTACTGTCCAGTTCGTCCCATTTCCAGGGACTAAAAGATTTCAATCCATCAAAAAACATCATACGCTGACCTTAAACACATATTAACTAAACGACAAATTTTCACAAAATTACCACAAATCACAACCGATATCTCTAATTACACAAAAATAGTTTATTAAACATCAACAAACAGACCTCGCATTGGCGGGCGTTACTGTGATTCAGCCACTGAAGTAAGCAATCCTGGTGTACAAATTTTATGCTGCCGCTGCAAGCGCAGGGATATCGCAACGGATTATCAGCATCACCTGGGTTCCGGCAGATCCGGCAAACATCTCCCTCCTCATCGTCATCCAGCAAATCGTACTTACCACTAATATGACTATTGTTCATATCATTATAGCTCTTTGAACCCGGCAAAAAAGCCACCGATGATGTTGAATCGGACTTCAAAGGCGCCGCGGAAGAGGAGGACGACGACGCAGCCTCCGCCTTCGGTCCGATCTCCATCGAGCAGCTCGAAATTGCCGGTGGAATTTTCTAATCCGCTCTTTAGGGTTTGGTTGATGGTTCTATTTGGGGCCGGTGACAGTGTAGGTGGTGTTGTGCGGGATTCGGAATTCGACTCAAAAGGATTGGTTATTTATTTAGGGAGACTTTCGCAGACGGACCTCGAGGTACTTCTGTAGTAACAAGTTGGTCATCAATTTTTAAAAAAAAGGGCAAGTTAGTCTCCTATATTTTATCATTCCTATGTGCAAAATCTAAAAGATTAGTTCCTATAGAGATTCTCCTTGATCTAATTCCACGCCTTATCACAGAAGTGGAGTTGGCTTGGCATAGAGTGATGATTGGGGGAGCAAAGAAAATTCCCTTTCGGAGTATTTCAAAGGTGTAATCTTAGATAATAAAAAATTGGCTAAATACTTTAATTAGAGCAACCAGTTGATTCACCAAACTCCACCAAACATTGTGTGTTCTTTAGGTTAGAATGGATCTAGTATCCAACTACCGAATCCTCTGAAAATTGCTTTAAGGAAGCCGAACCGAAATGCTCGTTAGTGGACAGCCACCATTTTTCATGATTAGAGAGGTCTTTATTATAGAATTAGTCACTAGTAACCCTTACAATCCAAATTTGTGTAAATTGATATGCAACTCTATCATGTCCAACTTATGGACATGAATTCCCACTGAACAAATATTTTTTCAATTTGGTTCCTATTTTTTTTTTCCTTTGTTGAATTGGTCTACTTATAAGTTTTGAATAACATTAGTTTCATGGTGTAATTAAAGAAGATTTGGACCATTGTTGTCGAACGATAGCAAAAAAAAAAAGGATACTAATTTGTTCTTTTTAAGATATTGGGGACCAACTACTTCTAAGGAAATACATTGGGGACATAGTGCAACTTTACCATTTATTTATTAGCGGAAAAGACCACGCGGTTGCGTTACGGGGACGGAGACTAGATACGGTAAGTAAATGACAAGATTAACCTTAGTATCAGTTTTGAGTTATTGGGTAGGTGTAGGTTTGAAGGGTAATTTAATGGATTTCAGAAACCAAAATTGTCTAAAGCAGGTCGGCGAAGATTAAGAGCGTACATCTCTGTCGGCGTGCAATCCGCCTCACAATATTAAAACAATCGAAACACATGATAGAGACATGTAATTACAGTTTATTTCGATGTCAATATCTTAACAGTCGAGCATTCAATGGGGCTGAAACTTGGCAAGCTTGATTTTAGAGTCGTGGCTTTGCTGTCGATCAAACGCAGATAAAGAACAGACCAGTAAACTATTTCACCCGAAAAAACCCAAAACCTCTATTTCATAATATAAATAAAAGGTAAATTTAGTTACTTCTATTCATCAATCACCATTCATCTGCTTCACCAGTTTACAATGGAAGCAAAAACAAAACCAAAGGTGAAGCTTGATTTTTGTGTAACAATGTGCACTCGAATTTTAAACGAAAGAAAGAGGGAGAACATACAAAAAGAAGAGTGCAAGAGGATCAGTTCTATACTTATTTGCACGCAAGATTCTTCTCTCTGAGTGTTCGGAAAACTTCCCCTCAACTTCTGCTGGCAACTTCGGCAGCTGCTTTCATTTCGAGCAAGGCATCTTCGAAACACTTGGCCAGAACTCCGGGGTCTGGGATTATGTCTTTGGCAACGAGGATTTGCATATCAGCCATCCCGGCATAACTCACCATATGCAATGTGATTGCCTGCATAGCCAACAAAAAAACGAAATATTTCGCTAAGCGTAAAACTAACTTTTTTTCCGAAAATAAGTAGAGGCATTTTTTTACAGTACTGCTAGATGGAAAATTTATAAGTGTACAAGTTCAGAACTTAACGTGAGGTAGGCTGGTCGAGTTCACCCTAATGTACTTCACAGGATTTCCGACAATCGCGATCTCTTCTCGAGGTCCAATCACGTTTGAGATAGTAAACGTCGTATTACAAACAATCCTGTAATTAAGAATGCTGGCGACCTACATACCATGAAACAAGAGTCTAGTTAATATGTTCTACGATTTAAAGTTAAAAGAAAACAACAATTCACCTTCGCCCCAAAAAAAGACATGACAAAGTCCCCAATTTTGTACGAGCAGGGACCCTCCAGTGATAGCTTTTTCTTGTCTATCATTGTTTTGGCTCTTTTAACAAACTCGAGTGGATTGGAACCGCCTCTGTGATAGTGAACCGGGAAGAGAAGCATCCCGAATTTGTTACCCCACCGTGTTCCCGAGTCACTACTCATCAGCTTGGATATATCCTGACATGAATGAACCACTCATTTCACTTCAAGCAAGAAAAAATGCATTTCAGTCCAAAATCGAAACATTATAGACCTGCAATCCAGGTTGTGGTCTTAAGTTGACCATAGCAACGCCTGTGAACCGATGACCTTCTTGTAAAGCTAGAAAATACAAATAAATCGAGTAAATGGAATGATTTTTCATCACATCAGAGTTATATCCCATACTTTAATTTCAGTCACTAAAAATTACAATGAAGTTTACCTTTTGTTGATCTGATGTCTAAATACCTAGAAAGCCCGCACGACACTACCCCGAAAAGAACATCATTAATGGTCTGCATATGAATACAGAAACATATATGGTTAATAGTCATCCTTAACTTTTTCAATATAGGAAGTGCAATTAGTACTCAGGAAAATATAACTTCGGGGACATGGAAGTCTCGAACATATCTTTTTTCATGGCTCGGATATGAACGAGATAATTCATTATCTGGTTTTACCATATGGCTATAGAGTCTTTGACTAAACAAATTCTAATGAGATTTGCGTTTCAATTTTGAGTTTTGAATTCTAGGATTTCTGTCTGAAAATTCAAAATAGTTTGTATTATAAAGTCAAAATTCGATGGCAAATTCCAACGGTCCTGATATATATGTTCTAAATCTAACAGTCTAGGAAATCTTACAGCGTCAGCCACTGCTCTCTTGACTGTCTTCATGTCATCAAGCTGAAACTTCGCCGTGGCCAATTTCCTTGGCCAGAGCTCCACCCCAGCGCCGCCGCTTAGAGCGGTGCTCCTGTCCTTCAGCCACAAAGTCCTCATTATAAACTCCAAAACGTACACCAAAGTGTACCAAACCACCTTCAGTAGTGTCCAGAAATCCCACCTCTGCTTAAGCATGGGGGAGGAGCCGGCGCCAATGCCACCTATTGTCGGCCGCGTTGCAGGATCATCGGATCTCCGGCAGCATGTCAGAAGCAAGGACATCAAAGAAATCCCATCTCCCAAAGCATGGTGAACTCGAAAAACAGCAGAGTTATACGCCATAAGGAGATGGATTTCCCACAATGGTTTATCAGTACCGAGTGGAGAAGAAACTGACAGATCGGCCAAGTATTCATTCACGGCCACTTCGTCGGAAACCAAAGGGTCGTCGGAAGGTGTATTATGGCGGATGATGAGGTGACGGTCAACGTCGACCACCGTCCTCCGCCAGTGCTCGCGGCCACAAGAGTCTTTGACCAAAAGGCTGCAAAATCTAGGGTGTTTGACCATTATGGAGTTGCTTATCTCGGCCCTCACAGCCTCAATATCTATTGGATTTTCGACGGCAATGACACAGTTGATGTTTTGGTTCATTACCGGGCTGACGAACAGACGGCCGGCCGGCGTCAGTGGCTCGTCTCTTTCAAGATTATCCATCATAATGGTGGTAGAGAGAGTACAAAATGGTATTTGGTCTGAGAGTAAACCGTTTTTTATTATGGTTCAGCTTTAATAGAAATTCGATCATCTTTTTTTGGTTTTTCATTGAGGGTGGTTTCCAATTTTCTTCATATTTTGAGCAAAAAAGTAACCGTTTTTTTCAACCAAAGGGGCCCACCTGTGAGACATGGGGTCAAAAAAGGCTGCTAAGTTTAAAAATAAACGGTACAAAAATCGATTTGTTTGGGCTAAAAAGCTCCACCAGACATGCTCTGAATATTTATAGCTGCCTAGTTGGCCTATCGGACGAAATTCTAACTAGGCCCTGTTTGGTAGGTTTTATATAAATATAAGTCAACCATTAATTTTAACCACATATTTTTTTGGAATTCACAACTTTTCAAACATATATTTTACCAACTAAGTCTTTGTTTGATGCACATTATTTTCGAAATACATTTTTCTCTCTTATTTTCAATTACACTTTTTTCAATAAAATAATATTACACGCAAATTCAAAACTTTTTCTTATTTTTTAATCATACATTATACATCAAAATATTATTCCAAAATGCATTTTCATAAGAAAAGAGGTTCAAATGAGCTCTAGAATTTACTTTCCGAAAGCACGTTCTTAAGCCCTTGTTTTATAGGCATTATTTTCAAAATAAAATAAAATTACGTACTTATTTTCAGCCATATATTTATACAATAAAATATTATGCACGTGGACCCAAGAATTTTTCATACGATTTTAATTACACATTCTCCTAAAAACCACTATTCAAAACTCTATTTTTCCCAAACAATGGTTGTCAAACAGTGGTTAAAATTCATATTTAATGACGGTTCGATTCAAGAACCGTACTAGTTTAAATTACCGAAATTGAAGTGGATATATTAAAGTGATTTTGTGTTTGTTAAAGTATGACCCAAATTCTATTGGTTTTACTACACATATATCAAGTTTGACATTGTGTGTAGTGACAACTTTTTATACATTGATTTTAAAATTATTTTTTTCAATTAATGATCAAATTTCATCCACATAGGGGCAATGTCATCCACAATGTAACCCAAGAATGTACAACTAGCATAATTAAAATTCTATTAGGTATTCGCGTTTTAGTTGAAAAAGACTTGAAGATGTCAAATTATGGATCGAGTAGAAAATTTCGATGCATTTTCCCACTCGAGCGCTCAAAATAGGGGTGTGCTCTCTTGGTGCCGCCTACTGCTTGAGTGGCGGAGCCACCGCTCACTTGGCGTCTGCCGCTGCCTGAGCTGCGATGTCGACCGGACCAGGTCCATTTCGCATTTTTAGCGCTCCAATCCTTTTATAACTCTATGTTTAGTTTTATATACAACATACACGACTTGTAAATGTTAAGAGAGCTTTAGATCTAGATTGAGAGTATTGAGATCTTATGTAAATAACATTTATTATTGATTATAGCGAAATACTTTTCCACTAGCCGTGATTTTTTTTTGTCTTAGGTTGCCACGTAAAATCTTGATATTCCCGTGTTTGTTTGTTTGGTTTATTTCATCTTACCAATTATTTTGTTGATTGGTATCAGAGTAAGGTTGACATTTCACATGACAACAATAAAATATGATATCTCATTATTGGATCACAACACGGGATTTTCTCTATGGTAGGTGAAGATGAGCTCTGTTCTCGGGCAGATGAATTTGGATGATACTTTGTTAGACTTTGATAAAATGCCTTCAAATTGGACACATGATGGAAAATAGCGTAGGTATCGAAAATCTGTGTCACAAGTTCATCTCTATCTGCCAAATCATATACTTTAGAACATTCTAAAGGAGAAGGGTGTCGCTTCATTGGGTTGAGATCGGAGCAGCTTTGTATAACAAAAAGTTTGATCGGTAAATTACACTTAAAGCAACGCTTGTATTCTCATCGAGGTACGGCAAATAGATAATCACTTATCTATGTTTTAAAAAAATATAGCTGATTTAGAAACGTTGAAAGTTAAGTATGATGAGGAGGGTCTTGCATTGATGTTGTTTTGTTCATTACCACCTTCATATTTGACTTTTAGAAAGCTTATCTTCCATAGTCACGATACTCTCACTATAGATGAGGTCTATGATACTTTATCGTCAAATGAAAAGATAAAACATCTTGTAGTTGGATTTAGGAGTCAAGTTGAGTGCCTGGTTGTTCGTGAGAGGATCTAAGAAAGGAATTTTGATGGAAATGCAAGGGGTGAATCGAACTCCAGACATACAAAAAATGTATTTCATTTCTTGTAAAAAAGAAGAGATACATTAAAGATGATTTCTACAAATTGAAAAATAGAAATAGAATGATTGCTGCTACTACAGATAATGGAAAACAACTTGAAAATATAGGAGAAGCTGATGTTGTGAAAGATTGGCAAAGTGAACGAGAACTTCTTATGATTTCTGACAGTAATTCCAAACCTTGTGAGACTTGTTTATTGACTCGGCTTATATGTTTCATATGTGTCTTAACAAGTATTAGTTTACAACATATGATGGAGTTTTGAGAGGTGATGTAATTATGGAAAACAACGCATCTTGTAAAATAACTGGAATTCATACGTTAGGATCCGAATATTTGATAGAGCTATTAGGACACTTACTGGTGTAAGGTGCATTCCAGAATTGAAGAGAAACCTCATATCTTTGAATATCCTTGATTCAAATGGGTATAGATACATTGGTAAAGGTGGAGTTTAGAAGGTGAGCGAAAGTGCTCTCGTTGTTATGAAATGACATAAAAGCTCCTCGTATATGTATATTTTGCAGGGTCACATAATTACATGGGATGCAGTAGTTATTACTTCTTCCTTGGGATGTAAAGAAGTTATAAAACTTTGGCATATGCGGTTCAGACATATGAGTGAGAATGGTATAGAATGATTGAGCAGGGGAGAACTTCTTAATAGATAGATGACCAGTAAATTAAAGTTCCATGAGCATTGTGTTTTTAGGAAACAGAAAAGAGTTAGATTCGCCAAAGAGAGACACACACGAAGTGAACACTTGAGTATATCTATTCAGATCTTTAGGGATCGACGTGGTGCCTTCTAATAAGGTGCCTATTACTTGTGGACAATGATTGATGATTCCTCCAGAAAGACTTGTGTATTCTTCTTGAAACAGAAGAGTGATGTATTTATAACCTTCAAAGAGTGAAAAACAAAGATTGAGAAACAGACTAGGAAGCAGGTAAAATGTCTACGCACAAATAATGGGTTGAAATTTTGTTGAGATGAATTCAATAGCTTCTGCAAGTCAGAAGGGATTTTGAGACACTTAAAAATGCTTGAAACTTTATGGCAAAATGGTGTGGCATAACAAATAAATAGAACATTGATGGAAAATGTTCATTGTATGCATTCAAATGCTAGGTTGCCTAAGACTTTTTAGATTGAAACTACCACTACAACTTGTATTCTCATTAATCACTCACCCTCAATTGTTATTGAGAAAAAGACACCAGAAGAGGTATGGTCTGATAATTCTTCTAATTATTCCGATTTAAAAATATTTGGGTAACCTGCTTATGCTCATTTAAATAATGAGAAATTGGAGTCAAGGTCTAGAGAGTGCATATTTCTTGGTTATAAATCAAGTGTAAAGTCGGTAAAGAGATATAAATTGTGGTGTCTAGAAACATGAAAGGTGTTGGTTAGTAGAAATGAAGTATTTGGTGAACTTGTAATTGTTCAAAATTTGTCTCATGGAGATTCAGTAAATTTGAACAATGGAATCAAAATACTCAAATGGATTTGGAAATTAGTTAAGAAGAGAAATCAAAGGCTTCAAAACAGTTTAGTTCAGAACTGAAAGAGGGTAACTCTTTGCCTACCTTTGCCTCTACCTGCAATAGTATTGCAGTATTCGATAGCAAAAGATGGACCTCGTCAAGAAATTAGAGCTCCGCAAAAGTATGAAGAGATAGACTTGGTAGCTTATGCATTAGTTGTGGCCAACATTATTGATTCTACTTAAGAGCCTAATACATGTATAGAACCAGTCAGTTGCAGTGATTCTAGCAAATGATTGATTGCTATGCAGGAGTAGATGAAGTCACTTAATAAAAATAGCACATAAGACTTAATGAAATTACCCAAGAAGAAGAATGTTGTTCGCTGCGAGTGTTCAAAAGAAAGGAAGGTACATAAGGAGTTGAATAGGCCATTTATAAGGTCTGATAGGTAGCTAAAGGTTACATTCAAATTCCAGGTGCCGACTTTTATCGATGCATTCTCAATATTTATAAAGCATTGCTCAATTCGAGGCTCGCTTGGAGTTGTGGCTAAGGATAACTTGGAAGTTGAGCGGATGGATGTCAAGATAACATTTTTGCATAGAGAAGTTGAGGAAAACATTTATATGCAATGACCAAAGAGATTAATAGTTATTGGAAAGGAGAACTATATGTGCTTGTTGAAGAACTTCTTGTATGGACTAAAGCAGTCACTAAGACAGTGGTATAAGAGGTTTGATTCATTCATTACTACTCATAATTTCATTCGAAACAATTATAATAGTTATGTGTACTTGAGAAAGTGTGATAATAGGACAGTTACATATCTATTATTGTACGTATAGTAGCTAAATATAAAACATACATAAAAAGGGTGAAAGCTCGATTCGGTAAAGAGTTTGAGATAAAAGATTTGGGTGCATCAAGGAAGATTTTTGGTATTGAGATCTTGAGGGATATGAAAGCTAGCATATTTTATTTGAGTCAGAAGGGGTATATTGGAAATGTACTTTACAGTTTCAATATGTAGAATGCAAAGGCGGTCAGTACTTATTTAGTTGCCTACTTTAAATTATCATATGACTTGTGTCCAAAGTCAAATGAAGACATTGATGGCGTATCTCGGGTTTTTTATTCAAGTACAGTGGGATCGCTTACTTGTGATATGGTTTGTACATGTCCAGACTCGGTACATGTAGTCAATGCAGTTAAAAGATACATGACAAATCTTGGAAATGAGCATTTGAAAGCAGTAATGTAGATATTCAGATACTTGAGGTTCTCTACAAATGCTTGTTTGCATTTTAGTAGGAATACAGATGAAGTCATTGGGTATGTGGATTCGAATTATGCAAGGGATCTTGATTAAGAAAAGATCACTCACATAGTGTGTGTTTACCATTGATGGTTGCACTATTAGTTGGAAAGTTACTTTGTAGAATACAATAGCATTGTCTACAACAAAGGTAGAGTAAATGGTTATTATAGAGGCAAGTAAGGAGGCTATGTGGTTGAGGGATTTGGTTAGTGAAATTAGTGAAAACTTGTAGATTTCTACAATTTATTCTTATAGTCTGAGTGCTATCTTTCTAACAAAGGATCACATATTTTATGAGATGCAAAATACATTGATGTGAGGTATCACTTTGTGTGTGAAGTAATTACTCGTGATAATATTGTAGTGAGCAAGGTTGATATCAAAGAGATCCCCGCTGATATGATGGCAAAATCACTTTTTATTGCTAAGTTTGAGCATTGTTTGAACTTAGTTGATATTTGTCATTAATTTTAGCCTATCGAGGCTTGTGTGGAAGACGTGGAGTAGTTATTTGGTGATTTGCTGAATAGCGTGGTGTAATTCCTTGCATTGAAATTTGGTTTAAGATGGAGAATTGTTGAATTATGATCCAAATTCTATTGACTATTGATATTTTGATTGAAGAAGACTCGAAGATGTCAAATTACAGACAAGGGAGAAAATCTAGACTCATTTCGCTCTCTGAGCATCTATCTCTAGCTCGAGCGCTCAAAATAGGAATGTGGCGCCCGCCTGCCGATTGAGCGGCGAAGTCATCTCTTGCTTGGCACCTGCCTACCGCTTGAGCGGTGGTGTCTTCCAGCCCAAGTCCGTTTCGTGTTTGAACACATTTTCGGCACTACAATTCTTCTATAACTCTATGTTTAGAGTTTATATGCAGTAACCACGACTTATAAAAATATTACAATATTGATAGATGCTTAGATCTTGATTGAAAGTATTGAGATCTCGTGTAAACAATATTTATTACTGATTATAGTGAAATACTTCGTCACAGCTCGTGATTTTTTCCTGTTTTGAGTTTTCACGTAAAATTTTGGTGTTCTCGTGTTTGTTTATTTTATCTTATCTTATCAATTATCGTGTTATGGTGCTAGTGAATGTACCCGAAAAATATCACATGCCTAAAGAGTAAACTGCACGGTCACAGAATCACATGCATGCTGATAATAATTTTCAAGCCCTGTGGAATTCGTCCTCCAGAGCTGCATAAAACGTGCACTAAATTTTGAAAAGGAAAGAAAAAATTACAATCTACTGTCGGCATTAAATAGGTGACAACCAACTATGCATTAAATTTTCTTGCAATAACATACCAAAAGCTTTGATATCTGGTCAACAGTATGGCTGTCCATATCTATAGCCAAGTGTTGATGTGTGAGGTAAACATATAAAGTAGACCTTATAATAAATTTTTGGCCTTTGTAGAAATCGGTGAAATGCAGAGTAGTATGTTTTATGCAGGACAATGTTGAATCAATGACTCGTGCATGAAAGTCGTTTTTACACTCGTCAAATAGTCTAATGTTACATCCATAAGTAATAATTTTTGTGGATACGCAACATTCAAATAATAATATTTTTTTTAGGGATTTGTAGTTTTTATTTTCTATGTAATTTACTATCTCTTTATCTCTTCTATCTCATTTATCTCCACTCTCATCTACTCACGAATAAAAAAATGGTCAAGTATAATATTTTCTACGTTGAAAACTAAGTTAAACATATTTAATTAATAATTTTCATATAAATAAGTTATCAACAATTGAATTGCTTAAAATTTATTTTCTTTTCAAGTATATTTCATACTTGCAATTAAACGCACCCTACCTGTTATAATGTAACATAAGTTTAAGTTTTCTAGTTTTACTGAATTGGTTTGAAATTGAGATGTGTACATGTATTGAGGATGAAGAAGACCAAATTAATTGTTCGAACATTTATGCGCAATTAATCCTGACATAAGCAAACTTTGCAGAATAAAACCTATCTTCTGTAAACTTTGCGGAATACAAACTGGCATTGATAAAATTTACGAAATAAAACCCTAACATTTGTAAACCTAGAGCAAATCAATCCTAACATTTCTAATATTTGCTTAATTCAACCCTAAATGTAAAATGCATTACTGCAGAACAAAAAATACACCAAAATGCTTTTGGACGTTGAAGCAACGTGTTGGTTGCCATGGAAATCTAGAAAAAAATGTCAATGACTTGTGAAAGTCCATGGAATTAAGATTTCTAGGCATATTAATTTAGGGAGGAAATTACACCTACCCCTAGTTTTAAAATATCATTTTCATAAATCAAGTATCTAGTTTCATAGTACAAAAATTAGGTTTTAATTAAAGATTTTAATTATTAATTATACATTTTTCATCCCTAATTTTTCCTCACCTTCTCTATTCCCACCGTCCTGTCTCTGCCTCTTATCCTCCTCGTCTCTCTGCCTCTTCTCCTCTCCATCTCTATCTCTCCACCTCCGACAACATCTGCCTTGCCTCATCAACAGATCTGTCCTCCTTCGTCCTCATCAACAACATCTGCCTCGCGTGGCAACACTATAGTTTGATATTTTGTTACCATAAAATAAGTTGTGTGACTTATAAATTTTGTGATTTGTGACCGATGAATAAATTGTGACTTTTAAATTTTTAATTTGTGATCGATGAACGAAATGTGACATATAAATTTTATGAATTGTGACCTTAAGATTTTTGAATTGTGATCAAATTGTATAGATATGTGACTTTTATATATTTATTAATAACATAATTAATTAATTAATTAATTTTAATGAAAACCTGATTTTGGAAATTTGAAACATATATCCTTAATTTTGAAATGATAATACTTAAAAACATGATTTATGTATTGTTCCCTAATTTATGGCATAAAAATGTGGCCCACTTAAATGACCCAAGAGGTGAAGCCCCAAATAGGAGATTTGAAAGATAGACCTAAAAAAAACTATGGAAAAGACCCAAAACATAGTTGTACAATGAAGGCTCATCATCGCCCAAATATATAGGGCGCNTTTTATATATTTATTAATAACATAATTAATTAATTAATTAATTTTAATGAAAACCTGATTTTGGAAATTTGAAACATATATCCTTAATTTTGAAATGATAATACTTAAAAACATGATTTATGTATTGTTCCCTAATTTATGGCATAAAAATGTGGCCCACTTAAATGACCCAAGAGGTGAAGCCCCAAATAGGAGATTTGAAAGATAGACCTAAAAAAAACTATGGAAAAGACCCAAAACATAGTTGTACAATGAAGGCTCATCATCGCCCAAATATATAGGGCGCTAAACTCTGGGCGAATACAACATTTTATTTAAATACTCAGGGCGACAGTGTTACCATCGACCGAGCTTACGGAACGCCTAGGGTTTAAACATAATGCTATTCCAAGCGACGATTACCAAAGCAGTTAAAGGCAATTTCATCATGTCCCACGATCGAGGAAGCCCCTGTTATTATCGGTTTGATAGCGAAGGTAATGACGGCGGTTAGAAACAGAAGTTTCATGATAAGTCAGTCATGATAAAGAACGTGGATAGTTACAGGACGATCAGCAGTTTCATGCGGTTTTACAACAACTGCCCAGGAAGTATAAAACGAAGAGCAGTCATAGAAGAAAAGGCTCTCGAAATCAAAGGCTTTCGAAATCAAACACTCTCGAACAGAGACTATATAATTTTCATTTTCATCGCCCAAATATATAGGGCGCCAAGCTCTGGGCGAATACAACATTTTATTTAAATACTCAGGGCGACAGTGTTACCATTGACCGAGCTTACGGAACGCCCAGGGTTTAAACATAGTGCTATTCCAAGCGACGATTACCAAAGCAGTTAAAGGCAATTTCATCATGTCCCACGATCGAGGAAGCCCCTGTTATTATCAGTTTGATAGCGGAGGTAATGACAGCGGTTAGAAACAGAAGTTTCATGATAAGTCAGCCATGATAAAGAACGTTGATAGTTACAGAACGACCAGCAGTTTCATGCGGTTCTACAACAACTGCCCAGGAAGTATAAAACGAAGAGCAGTCATAGAAGAAAAGGCTCTCGAAATCAAACACTCTCGAACAGAGACTATATAATTTTTATTATCTTTATTTTCATTGCATTTAACCTTCAATCGTTCTGTGTGCATGCGCCCCTTGGAGGCATTTTGTTTTCTCATCCATTGTGAATCTTCGATAAAACACTCATTTTTTAGACTTTGTCTCAAGAGGTCTGTTCCTTGCATAATCGTCGGAGTTTTTCTTTAATTGTTAGCGAGACCCGACTTTCCGCACGAAACACAAACCGAACCGAATAGAACGAAATGGTTTTTCATAAGTTAAATACTCGAATGGGTATATAAATCGAGAACCGATGGGTTAAGATCGATTCTCAGTTCTAGACAAAGAACCGAAGAACTGAATCTAAATAATTTTTTAAATTTTTTATATTGAATTAATTAAATTATTTTAATTTATTTCTAAATAAATTAGCAAATTAATTAAACAAATCAGCTAAGTTAATTTTTTGTTGGCCCAACATTTGGGCATTATCATTCCCCTTCACCTTCCCAATTTCATTTGGTAAGCAGCGCCCACTCCCGTATAAATCCAAATCATTTGATAATTTTAAAACTTACATCCTCATTCCCAAATCAATTTTGAAACTCCTTCATTCATCGGTGACGGTAGCTACTGATTAAATCAAATAGTTGTTAAGTATTACTAATACTTAAAAATATTTTATTTTTATAACTTTTAATTTATATTTCATTTTTTTTATGCAAGTTGCTTGAGACAAAGGAATTATTTATATGGATCACCAATGTTTTAATATTGTTATCTACTTTTTGGTATTTATATACATTGAATTAATCTTATGAGACAGCTTGTTATTTATATATTTTTAAATTGGGCTACATTAATTTGTAACAGTTACGAATGAACATGTCATTAGTTGTATTTATGTATTGTTGCTGTAAATGTTAAAAAATTTAATTGTGATACGAAACTGAATAGAACCGAATCGTACTGAACTCGAACGGTTCCATAATTATATTTGGACCTTACGGTTCTATTTATTAAATACTTGAAAATTTTGGATCATTTAGAACCGAACCGAACCAAACCGACATATGTTCAGCCCTACATATCATAAGCAGATGTCCTCAAAGTCAATGGACTCTTTCGAGATGGATACCATTATTTGCCATTATTGACAATTAAATCGGTCTTATCATGTACAATGGGAGCTCTTAGGACTGGGCCCATAAATCGCAAACATGTGGATCCGAACAGATCCGGGTTTCACAGGTTACCTTTTCTTAGCACAGAAAGGGAATACCGTGTGGCAATAGTCTGCTCCGCTAGACTACCTTCTTGCTTCTCTCGGTTGTTTCGGGACGAAAGTAAATTTGATCACAATTTAAAGAAAGCTTACAACATGAGATTGAAATGCATTGAATTAACTTGATCATTGATTGCTAGAAAGCTAAACATTACAATAGACGAAAGCAGGAAATTACAATGGCTAGTGCAGGGGGCGAATACTAGAAAGCTTGAAAATGTTTGAAAGACTAATACCCCCTATAATAGACTTCGGAACAAAAACCCAAATGAC